>JAKRZT010013417.1:0-21745 GCA_029582215.1 Solanum sparsipilum
ATTGAAAGTATCTTCGTGTGTGAAGAAAGTTTTAATTCCTTATGGTTTTGGTGTCTATGCGATGAATGAATGCTAAGAGGCTTGTATTAGACCTCTTCGAGGTCGAGTACGCCGGTTACGACTAGGGGGTGCTCCCGGGTCGTGACATCATGGTTGCACACGATATTTTTCAAGTTGAATCTGGGAAACTTATCCAAGCTGATAGTGAATTTCCAAGATGGCGGTGTTAATGTTTTCATTAATTTCTACAATCAGAAGTGTGGCCTACAATCTCTAAAAACTTAGATTTTGCATTTGATGAACATCTTGTTTTATATAAGTGGTTTAGATTACTAAAATTAAGCTACGAAAAAGTTGCATATACAATATAAATAAAAAGCTTGTCATTGTGTCACTTCTTTCTTTTTTGTAAGAAGAAGATAAAGAGACCCTGGAGGCCTAGTCTAAATAATTGATTCACTTAATATTACACAAGTAACATTACAAAAATTACCCTATTTTTTTTACCAAATATTTTTGACAAATTATTTTTGGGTAAAGTTTCGCCATACGTTTAACCATAGATTTTGGAAAAAGTATTTAACTTTTGTTTTGGTTATGAATACTATAACAAAAAAAGTCCAAAGATTAAAAAAATACGAGGTTTATTAGTTTGGTTTGATTTAAAAATTTTAAAATTGGACACAACTGGTTTGGTATTTGAAAAACCCAAAAAAACTCAAGATTGAAAAACCTGAAAAATCTGAGTTTTATTAGTTTGGTTTGGTTTATAAATTTAAAATTTTTACACAAATGGTTTGGTTTAATATTTAAAAAATCTGTACCAACCCGGTCATGTACACTCATAATAATAGATGAGGAACGCCAACGGACAGCACGGGCCCAACATGAAAACAAAAGTAGTTACAGATCCCAGTATAAGCAAGTCATACACCATCTTCGCGAGACTTATGTTTGAGATCTCTGTTTCAAAAAGTAAAAGTAGTGGAATTAATAATTATAATAAAATAATAATTGTAACATCACTATAAAATGTAGTTCCTACTTTGATATAAAATAGTAGATAGCCAATTTATTTTGTATGATACTGCTACTATTTGGAAGTCGTACAGTGTTTTTTTCACTAACTTGTTTAAATATATTAATGATAGTCACTTTGTTTCTTCGTAAGGTTAAGTTTTGTGATTTTAGTATATTTATATAGTTTTTTAGCACACTGCCAACTATCCCTCATGTTCTCACTCTGAAAATGTTAAATTATTCTATATCTTTGCAAGATACATATCTATGTGTTAATATTCATAGTAAAATCAATGGAGTGTGTACCTTATACTTGCAGGGGATGTCCTTGATTTTGCATGCAAAACGAATTGCTCCACAGTCATTCGTCGAATCACGAGAAAACAAAGGCTACGTTTCACAAACTAAATGTGAATTTTGTATGTTGATGTTCTTCCGAAGAAAAAATTGTTTTTCTTGTTATTTCATCCTCTCTCATATCAAAATCCATGAGAGCATTATCAAATTGATTAAGTGTGAGATATGGTGCCTTACCTAGAGTCCTAAGGGTCTTGTATTTTAGACTAGACCTCTAGCAAAATTAAATACATTGATATCTTCATCCAAAGGTTTGTGAATAGCTGCAAGGTCATCACATATTCCTTTGAATTCCTTAATATATTCATCAATCTTTTTTGGTTTTTAGACTAACACCTTCCAGTTGTTGTTTGAGCTGGAAATCCTTATTTTTTGTTGCTTGAAGATAAGCTTCTTCCAAGAATTCTACTTCTTTTTGGAAGTTGAGCAGCCTACAATCAGATACATGTTTTCATTGGTCAAGGTGCCTGAAATCCAATTCCTTAGCAACACATCCATCTCCTATAGTCATCAATATTGTTTTTCTCTTCTGCATCCTTTTCAATTCCCACAACTTTCTTAGCTGTCTTTCCAGTGGAACAAATACTTTTTGTTAGTTCATTCTTTGTAGTGAGGCAAGTTAATCTCAACAATTGAATTAACTGAGACATTTATAGTCCTCCATATAAGACAGTTTGTTGGCTTGAATTTAATTGAATAGGTTACAATAAGATAGTGATGTGACGAGGTTGATAGAATGTTGGTAGAAGAGGCCATTGCAATTCGATAATGTGGTTATTTTGATCTTTGGATCTAATACGTTAAAGAATGGAAAGGCTTTAAATCTCTGATACCATGTAGAAATCTCACAAAAAGTATACATAAATATAAAATTGTATAGATGATTAAAATTGTTGAGTATATGCTCCTTATATAAAAGAATAGTCATATACTCTACAATATAAATATATTATTTACATGAGTAGTATTACTACTATAACTAAAACACCTTATTATACTCGATTTTAGCCCTATACACGATACAACAACTTAGTCGTACATAAGTTAGGATTTAGTAGTCTAGTCCTAGTGTGACTCTAACTCTACAACAGTAAACACGTCAATCAACCTTCTTGGACCTGTTCCTTTGACATGTTCCAATCATCAACTTTCTTCATCTTCAACAAATAAAACACATCAACTTTCTCTTAGTTACAATCTCACTTGTTCATCTTAATAGTTTAACTTAAGTTAGTTATATTCTAACAAGCTTGTACTAGTGGATTCGATATTCTGCTCCTACATAGAGTCACTATATTACTTGTACGAATACATACATTGCATGTGAATTTAGACGCAACAAGTTTTTGGCGCTGTTGATGGAGGAAAAATTAGAAAATTGCTAATTTTTATTTAATAAGTACTTGTATATATTTTAAATTTATTTTTTTACAAATATTCCTTTTTCTTTCAATACTTTGGTACTTTTATTGATATGACAATTTAATATAGATATTAATTGGATGATAGATATCCAAGAAAATATCACCACTATCTTTACAAGAAGAAATTATCACCACTATCTTTACAAGCAGAAACTTATAAAATATAGAATATAATTTATCTAAGTATAAATAAAGTAAGTTATAAATGACCTCAAAATCGAACCAAAATTATGATTCTTTACTCAGAAACATTTCCCTTCTAAAGTGTCTTGGATTACTATCATGCTAGAAAAATAGAATATATACATTACTACAGGACTAATGATACCCATTTTGATGTAAAAAAAATTGAACAGAAAATTATGTCAAAAAATTGACCTCCGGGGTTCATCGATGTAATAGAAAACTGTCTCTGTCATTATATTACTCTCGAGGTGAGGAGTGAACTAGGACTTCAAATGGTCTGAAAATCTTACTTTTAAGAATGAAATAATCAAAGATTTAGAAACCCATTTCAAGAAGAAATTGTGGTATTGAGGCTGAAATATGTAATAGAAAGTGACATACATAGAAAACAAGTCATCAGGTTCTTCTTCTTCTTTTTGTGAGGAGATAGAGACAGAACGATACCTGAATGGCTCCATCATCCTTAAGGGAAAGAATAGTTGCACCATAAATCGTAATGGCAAAATGATCTTCTCTTGGAGGCTATGAAATGAAAGTGAGAGAAGATCTAATGAAATCATCTAATCGTAGAAGACGAGAAAATATTTTAGTAGATGGATCTCAATGGTTGTGAGCCATCATGAAAAAGTCGTGGTTGCTCATGAGTTTTTTCCAAGTTGAATCTGGAAACTTATCCAAGCTGATAGTGAATTTTCAAGATGACAGTGTGAATGTTTTAATTTATTTCTACAATCAGAAGTGTGGCCTACAATCCCTCAGTTTTTTGCATTTGATGGATATCGTGTTGTATACAAGTAGTTTAGATTACTAAAATTAAGCTAAAAAAAGTTGCATATACAAAATTAATAAAAGCTTGTCATTGTGTTACTTCTTCTTTTTGTAAGAAGAAGATGAAGAGACCGTAGTGGCCAAGTCTAAATGATTGATTTACTCAATATTACACAAGTCACATTACAAAAATTAGCCTATTTTTTTACCAAATATTTTTGACAAGTTATTTTTGGGTAAAGTTTGACCATACGTTTAACCATAAATTTTGGAAAAAGTATTTAACTTTTGTTTTGGTTATGAATACTTTAACGAAAAAATCCAAAAACTGAAAAAATTTGAGGTTTATTAGTTGGTTTGATCTAAAAAATTTAAAATTTAACACTAATACTTTGGTATTTGAAAAACTCGAAAAAAACCCGAGATTGAAAAACCTGAAAATCTGAGTTTTATTAGTTTGGTTTGGTTTATAAATTTAAATTTTTTACACAAATGGTTAGATTTAATATTTAAAAAATTCGTACCAATCCGATCATGTACACTACTAATAGTAGATGAAGAACGCCTGTGGACAACACCGACCCAACATGGAAACGAAAGTAGTTACAGAGCCCAGTATAAGCAAGTCATACACCATCTCTGTGAGACTTATGTTTGAGATCTCTGTTTCAAAAAGCAAAAGCAGTAGAATTAATAAATATAATCAAATAATAATTGTAGAATCACTATGAAATGTAGTTCTTACTTTGATATAAAATAGTAGATAGCCAATTTATTTTGTATGATACTGCTACTATTTGGAAGTCGTACAATGGTTTTCTCACTAACTTGTTAAAATATATTAATGATAAGCACTTTGTTTCTTCGTAATGTTAAGTTCTGTGATTTTGGTATACCTTTATATAGTTTTTGAGCACACTGCCAACTATCCCACATTATTCTCACTATGATAATGTTAAATTATTCTATATCTTTGCAAGATACATGTCTATGTGTTAATATTCATAGAAAAATCGATGGAGTGTGTACCTTATACTTGCAGCGGATGTCCTTGATTTTGCAACCAAAATGAATTGCTCCATATTCGCTCGTCGAATCACTAGGAAACAAAGGCTACGTTTCACAAACTAAATGTCAATTTTGTATGTTGATGTTCTTCCGGAGAAAAAAATATTTTTCTTGTTTTTTCACCCTCTCTCATATCAAAACCCATGAGAGCATTATCAAATTGATTAAGGGTGGGATATGGTGCCTTAACTAGCTTGACAGTCCTACGGGTTTTGTATTTGAGACCTAGACCTCTAGCAAAAGTAAATACTTTGATATCTTCATCCAGATGTTTGTGAATTGTTGCAAGGCCATCACATATTCCTTTGAATTCCTTAATATAATCATCAATCTTTTTGGGTTTCTAGCCTTACACTTTGCAGTTGTTGTTTGAGCTGGAAATCCTTATTTTTTGTTGCTTGAAGATAAGCTTCTTCCAAGAATTCTCACATCTCTTCGGCAGTTGAGCAACCTACAATCAGATACATATTTTCTTTTATCAAGGTGCCTGAGATCCAACTCCTTAGCAGCACATCCATCTCCTGCAGTCATCAATATTATTGTTCTCTTCTACATCCTTCTTAATTGCTACAACTTTCCTAGCAGTCTTTTAAGTGGAACAGATACTTTTAGTTGGTTCATTCTCTGTGATGAGGTAGGTTAATCTCATCAATTGAATTAACTGAGACATTTGTGTCCTCCATATAAGACAATTTGTTGGCTTGAGTTTAATGAAACAGGATGCAATAAGATAGTGAAGTGAGGAGGTTGATAGAATGTTGATAGAAGAGGATATTGTAATTTGATATTGTGGTTATTCTGATCTTTGGATCTAATACGTTAAAGAGCGGAAAAACTATAAAGCTCTAATACCATGTAGATATCTCACAAAAAGTATAAAGAAATAAAAAATTGTATAGATGATTAAAACTGTTAAGTACATGCTCCTTTTATAAAAGAAGAGTCATATACTCTACAATATAAATATATTATTTACATGAGTAGTATTACTACTGTAACTAAAACACCTTATTCTAGTCGATTTTAGCCCTATACACGATACAACAACTTAGTCGTACATAAGTTAAGATTTAGTAGTCTAGTTCTAATGTGACTCTTAACTCTACAACAGTAAACATGTCAGTCAGCTTCCTTGGACCTGTTCCTTTGACATGTTACAATCATCAACTTACTTCATCTTCAACAGATAAAACACCTCAACTTTCTCTTAGTTACAATCTCACTTGTTCATCTTAATAGTTTAACTTAAGTAAGATATTTTCTAACAAGCTTGTACAAGTGAGTTCGGCATTCTGCTCCTACATAGAGTCACTACAATACTTGACGAATACGTACATTGCATGTGAATTTAGACGCAACAAGTTTTTGGCTCTATTGCTGGAGGAAAAACTAAAAATTGCTAATTTTTACTTAATAAGTACTTGTATATATTTTAATTTATTTTTTTACAAATATTTATTTTTCTTTCAATATTTTGGTACTTTTATTGATATGACAATTTAATATAGATATTAATTGAATGATGGATATCCAAGAAAATACTATCACTGTCTTTACAAGAAGAAATTATCATCACTATCTTTACAAACAGAAGCTTATAAAATATAGAATATAATTTATCTAAGTATAAATAAAGGAAGTTATTAACAACCTCAAAATGGAACCAAAATTATGATTCTTCACTCGATAACATTTCCCTTCTAAAGAGCCTTGGATCACTATTATGCTATAAAAATAGAATATATACATTAATACATGACTAATGATACCCATTTTGATGCAAAAAATTAGGTAAAAAAATTGACCTCCGGGGTTCATCGACGAAATAGAAAACAACCTCTGTCATTATATTACTCTCGAGGTGAGGAGTGAACTATGACTTCAAATGGTCTAAAAATCTTACTTTTAAGAATGAAATAATCAAGGATTTAGAGATCCATTTCAAGAATAAATAGTGGTATTGAGGCTGAAATATGTAATAGAAAGTGACATACATAGAAAACAAGTCATCAGGTTCTTCTTCTTCTTCTTTTTGTGAGGAGATGGAGACAGAACGATACCTAAATGTCTCCCTCATCCTTAAAGGAAAGAATAGTTGCACCATAAACCGTAATGACAAGATGATCCTCTCTTGGAGTTTGGGAAATGAAAGTGAGAGCAGATCTGATGGAATCATCTAACCGTAGAGGACAAGAAAATATTTTAGTAGATGGATCCCAATGGTTGGGAGCCGTCATGAAAAAGTCGTGGTTGCACACGGCGTTTTACAAGTTGAATGTGGGAAACTTATCCAAGCTGATAGTGAATTTCCAAGATGGCGGTGTTAATGTTTTCATTTATTTCTACTATCAGAAATGTGGCCAACAATCTCTAAAAACTTAGTTTTTGCACTTGATGGATATCTTGTTTTCTATAAGTGGTTTAGATTACTAAAATTAAGCTACAAAAAAATTGCATATACAATATAAATAAGAAGCTTGTCATTGTGTCACTTCTTCTTTTTTTTCGTAAGAAGAAGATGAAGAGACCCTAGTGGCCTAGTGTAAATGATTGATTCACTCAATATTACACAAGACACATTACAAAAATTATCCTAATTTTTTACCAAATATTTTTTATAAGTTATTTTTCGGTAAAGTTTCACCATACGTTTAACCATAGATTTTTGAAAAAGTATTTAACTTTTGTTTTGGTTCTGAATAATTTAACGAAAGAATCCAAAAACTGAAAAAATCTGAGGTTTATTAGTTTGGTTTGATTTAAATTTTTTAAAATTCAACACAAATGGTTTTGTATTTGAAAAATTCGAAAAAATCCGAAATTGAAAAACCCGAGTTTTATTAGTTTGGTTTGGTTTATAAATTTAAATTCTTTATACAAATGGGTTGGTTTAATATTTAAAAAAATTGTACCAACCTAGTAATGTACACTTCTAATAGTAGATGAGGAACGCCCGTTGACAGCACGGGCCCAACATGGAAATGAAAGTAGTTACAGATCCCAGTATAAGCAAGTCATACCATCTCCGTGAGACTTATGTTTGAGATCTCTGTTTCAAAAAGCAAAAGCAGTAGAATTAATAAATATTATCAAATAATAATTGTAGCATCACTATGAAATGTAGTTCTTACTTTGATATAAAATAGTAGATATCCAATTTATTTTGTATGATACTGCTACTATTTGGAAGTCGTACAATGTTTTTCTCACTAACTTGTTTAAATATCTTCATGATAAGCACTTTGTTTCTTCGTAAGGTTAAGCTTTGTGATTTCGGTATACTTTTATATAGTTTTTGAGCACACAACTAACTATCCCTCATGTTCTCACTCTGATATTGTTAAATTATTCTATATCTTTGCAAGATACATGTCTATGTGTTAATATTCATAGTAAAATCAATGGAGTTTGTACCTTATACTTGCAGTGGATGTCCTTGATTTTGCATGCAAAACAAATTGCTCCACAGTAACTCGTCGAATCACGAGAAAACAAAGGCTACGTTTCACAAACTAAATGTGAATTTTGTATGTTGATGTTCTTCCGAAAAAAAAAATGTTTTTCTTGTTATTTCATCCTCTCTCATATCAAAACCCATGAGAGCATTATCAAATTGATTAAGTGTGGGATATGGTGCCTTACCTAGCATGACAGTCCTAAGGGTCTTGTATTTGAGACCTAGACCTCTAGCAAAATTACATATGTTGATATCTTCATCCAGAGGTTTGTGAATAGCTGCAAGACCGTCATATAATCCTTTGAATTCCTTAATATATTCATCAATCTTTTTTGGTTTCTAGCCTAACACTTTGCAGTTGTTGTTTGAGATGGAAATCCTTATTTTTTGTTGCTTGAAGATAAGCTTCTTCCAAGAATTTCCACATCTCTTTGGCAGTTGAGCAGCATACAATCAGGTACATGTTTTCTTTTGTCAATGTGCCTGAGATCCAACTCCTTAGCAATACATCCATCTCCTGCATTTATCAATATTGTTATTCTCTTATGCATCCTTCTCAATTGCTACAACTTTCTTAGCAGTCTTTCCAATGGAACGGATACTTTTAGTTGGTTCATTCTCTGTGATAAGGTAGGTTAATCTCATCAATTGAATTAACTGAGACACTTGTGTCTTCCATAAAAGATAGTTTGTTGGCTTGAGTTTAATGGAACATGATGAAATAAGATAGTGAAGTGAGGAAGTTGATAGAATGTTGGTAAAAGAGGTCATTGCAATTCGATATTGTGGTTATTCTGATCTTTGGATCTGATATGTTAAAGAGTGGAAAAAGTTTAAAACTCTGATACCATGTAGAAATCTCTCAAAAAATATAGAGAAATCAAAAATTGTATAGATGATTAAAATTGTTGAGTACATGCTTCTTATATAAAAGAAGAGTCATATACTCTACAATATAAATATATTATTTACATGAGTAGTATTACTACTGTAACTAAAACACGTTATTCTAGTCGATTTGAGCCATATACATGATACAACAACTTAGTCGTACATAAGTTAGGATTTAGTAGTCTAGTCCTAATGTGACTCTAACTCTACAACAGTAAACACGTTAGTCAGCTTCCTTGGACCTGTTCCTTTGACATGTTCCAATCATCAATTTTCTTCATCTTCAACAAATAAAACACATCAACTTTCTCTTAGTTACAATCTCACTTGTTCATCTTAATAGTTTAACTTAAGTTAGTTATTTTCTAACAAGCTTGTACCAGTGGGTTCGGCATTATGTTCCTAGATAGAGTCACTATATTACTTGTACGAATCCGTACATTGTATGTATGTGAATTTAGACGCAACAAGTTTTTCGTGCTGTTGCTAGAGGAAAAATTAGAAAATTGCTAATTTTTATTTAATAAGTACTTGTATATATTTTAATTATTTTTTTTTACAAATATTCCTTTTTCTTTTAATAATTTGGTACTTTTATTGATATGACAATTTAATATAGATATTAATTGGATGATGAATGTCCAAGAAAATATCACCACTATCTTTACTAGAAGAAATTATCACGACTATCTTTACATGCAGAAGCTTATAAAACATATAATATAATTTATCTAAGTATAAATAAAGGAAGTTATAAACGACCTCAAAACCGAACCGAAATTATGATTCTTCACTCGGAAACATTTCCTTTCTAAAGAGCTTTGGATCACTATCATGCTATAAAAATAGAATATATACATTAATACATGACTAATGATACCCATTTTGATGCACAAATTTTGGACAAAAAATTGACCTCCGGAGTTCATCGATGAAATAGAAAACTGCCTTTGTCATTATATTACTCTCGAGGTGAGGAGTGAACTAGGACTTCAAATGGTCTAAAAATCATAGTTTTAAGAATGAAATAATCAAGGATTTAGAGACCCATTTCAAGAAGAAATTGTGGTATTGAGGCTGAAGCATGTAATAAAAAGTGACATACATAAAAAACAAGTCATTAGGTTCTTTTTTGTGAGGAGATGGAGACAGAACGATATTTGAATGGCTCCCTCATCCTTAAAGGAAAGAATAGTTGCACCATAAACTGTAATGACAAGATGATCCTCTCCTGGAGTCTATGAAATGAAAGTGACAGCAGATCTGATGGAATCATCTAATCGTAGAGGACGAGAAAATATTTTAGTAGATGTATCCCAATGATTGGGAGCCATCATGAAAAAGTCGTGGTTGCACACGATTTTTTCTAAGTTGAATCTGGTAAACTTATCCATGCTGATAGTGAATTTCCAAGATGGCGGTGTTAATGTTTTCATTTATTTCTACAATCACAAGTGTGGCCTACAATCTCTAAAAACTTAGTTTTTGTATTTGATGGACATCTTGTTCTATATAAGTGGTTTAGATTACTAAAATTAAGCTACAAAAAAGTTGCATATACAATATAAATAAAAAGCTTGTCATTGTGTCACTTCTTTCTTTATTGTAAGAAAAAAATGAAGAGACTCTAGTGACCTAGTCTAAATGATTGATTCACTCAGTATTACACAAGTCACATTAAAAAAATTAGCCTATTTTTTTACGAAATATTGTTTACTAGTTATTTTGGGTAAAGTTTCACCATACGTTTAACTATAGATTTTGGAAAAAGTATTAAAATGAACATATTTCGTGTACAATATGACAATGAACACAATAAATATTAATTGGGGAAAGTTTTGCCTTGAAAGGAAGTGAAATGATTAAGATATGTGTGAAAACTCCTCTACTCGAGCTTACAAATATAGAGGTGTAAGTCTTATAAATGGAGAAAAGACTTTAAAACACTTGGCGGTCGTTTCTCCTCTGGACATTCATCATATGTAGAGTATCACAAGAGTAGAGCAAACTCCGCGGGAGCTGAGACCAACAATCTCCTTATCCTCCACTAGAGTGATTATGAGCCTGAAGTAATAAAGAAATGCCACCAAAGCGACATTGCCACATATAAGAACTAAGCTCCACAACATCAGAGGCTATTGACGTCACCAACTTTCATTGGTACTCGTTGTGGCTCCACCAATAGTGAGCCAATCTCCACAGAAGTGCTTGAATTAGTAGCTTGAACAAATTACCAAGGTCCTTGAATCCCTCAAGATTCATTCAAAGCCATATGAACACAAATTGGATATGTTACCCAACTAAAATCTACATTTCACACACAACGGAATCGACAAAGTAACCAATAGAGGTCCTCTTGATGAAATATTGACCAACGTAAACATTTCACTCGACAAGGGTAATGTTGTTGCATCTTTGGTTCTATGAGGGTCAGTTATAGAATAGCTATTCTATACATAGGGTTGTGATAGCAATTAGTCCATGCATTTCACCTTGACAAGCGTAAGTGCAAGTCTATAATGAGTGTCAGACTCCTTAGACTTTATGATATCCACTTCTTTCATAGTTTAGAGCGGTACGTAGTCAATCTACTCTATATTAAGGCTTAATAAAAACTAATTAAATCATCAAGATGCCAAAGATATATCTCAGGCCTTTCTATAACCTAGATGTTTTTTTATTATAGACCACAACATTGTTCCCAAATTTATGTGCACAACAATCATCAAAGCATATGCTAGGTATATCCTGTATTAGGCGATATGTTTCATGTTTGTCTGAGGAATATAATGATATTATAGTTGCATACTAGTGGAGCCATACCGACGTTCAAATGAGCAAAGGGGAATGTCTACTGCTTCTCGATAGTATATCCCATCTATATATCTTTAGATGTCAATCCATATATATAGTATAATATAGTATATGTTAATATCCTAGCTAGTATGGAGGTTGGATATATAAATCCTTTAATGGAGTGAGGTCATCAATCGGAGTGTGCATTTACGTAGAACTCCCTTACCGAATTAAGGTTGCATTACCCTTGGATATTGAATATTAAAACCATCTCAATGGTATGCAATTATACGAGTATCTATAGACAGTGAAGTTTTATTGATAAATTCATACTAAATTTAGATTAAATCTTAAATTCATGATACGTTGACCAAGTCAAATTACTGGTTAATAAAGTCGGATTAATATTTAAGTCAAAATTATATGACTTAAATCAAGTCCAAATAACATTTGGGCCAGTCCATTAAATTGACAAGATGAGCCCAACTCATGTTCTTCAGGCCCAGGGGTCAAATTTGTTTGGACCAAAATACCCCTAAAGCCTTAGCTCATGCCTATATAAAGAGGTCTTCATAAGACCAGAAGGGATAGACACATACATCCACACAAAAATACATAATTGCTCTTTAGTGGTGATCTGCAAGTCTTCCGCATACAAAGAAGTCTTCGCTCCAAGTATTGAGCCGCAAATATTCCGCCAAATCAAGAACATCTGTGGAGAGAAGAATCAGGGGATTACATATCTTTTTAAGAGATTTTATAAAGATTGTAACCTTCGCATACTTTAGACGCTTACAAATTGGCACGCACAGTGGGACAATCTTTACCTCTCATCTCTTCTCTTCAAGACAACCAAAGTTCAAAAACACCGAGATGACTTTCAAGAAGATCAACTCGAAATCCGCATCTGCATCCAAATTTGGATCTACATCCATATCCGCATCTGCATCCAAATTTGGATCTACATTCGTATCCGCATCTGGATCAAAATCTCCATCTGCATCAAAATCTAAATTCGCATCCGCATTTGTATTCGCATCTACATCTGCAAAAACTGATGGATCCAAGTTCTACATCGATGTCAAAAATATCCTCGATGTTACTGCGGGAAGATGGGACCTACCATAAGGAACCAAGCCAAATTGTTGGGACAACAAGCCTCACGAATGTCGTCTGAATCTTCTACTGTCTTTGGTTTGTCTCCAAAACATGTGAAGTCTACTACAAAAGCTGCAAAAGAAGACATCGTTGACATGGTCGAGAGGGTTCTTGCCCAATTGAGCCCATCTACATACGAGAAGTTCTTCGCTTCGGCCGACAATGATGTCTTAAGCACGGGATCTACCCCACATAACATGTTTGCATCTCATGTTAAGGAAAATCAACGCTACTCTCTTCAACCTACTATGGTAATGCACACAATGGTGACTAACGCTTCACTCGTGGAAGAACAACAAGTGAGCTTGACAAGAGCTATTGAAGGCTTGACCAAGTATGTTCAAGATCAAGATGTTCGAATTGTTAAGCTAACTGATAGGGTGGAGGGTATGATGGACGAAGAATCAAGTTACGCACCTGGAAAACCTCCGCAAGTCCAAGAGATTGTCGATCGCCCCACAAAGCAAGTTCAATATGCTAAAGAGATTCAAGTTTCTTTGGAAGGAACGATCCCGATCAACCAAATCAGGGAGTTCATCATGGGGACCATTAAAGACAAGTACGAGGTTGCTACAAAATCCTCCTTGACATATGCAAGGCCATACACTGCAAGGATTGATAGTTTGAAAATGCATGTCGGTTATCAACCTCCAAAGTTTCAGCAGATGGTAAGGGAAGCCCAAAGCAACATGTGGCGCACTTCATTGAAACCTGCAACAATGCTGGAATATACGACGATTACCTCGTCAAACAATTTGTCCGCTCCCTTAAGGACAATGCTTTTGATTGGTACAAGGACCTTGAGTCTGGTTCCATTGATAGTTGGGAACAAATGGAGCAAGAATTTCTCAACTGCTTCTATAGCTCAAGACGTACTGTAAGCATGGTGGAACTTACAAACACACATCAGCGAAATGAAGAACCGGTCTTTGACTTCATCAACTGATTGAGGCATACAAGTCTAAACTGTAAAGATAGACTTAGTGAAGCTTCGAGCATAGAGATGTGCATTCAAGGTATGCATTGGGCTCTCCGCTATATTTTGCAAGGCATAAAGCCTAAAACTTTTGAAGAGTTGGCCACTCGCGCTCATGATATGGAGTTGAGCATGTCGTCGGTCGGAACTGAAGCACCACCTGTCCACGAACTCCGCAAAGTCAAAGAAAGGCAAAAATTCAAGAAAGTGGGAAAATATTTGCCAAAGACTGAAAACAAAGAATCCATGAACGTCAATGCCTCTCATATGAAATTCACCACAAGGGTGGGCAATACGCAGAGCGCAAAAGTGAATCCTTTTGAAGAAAGGACAAATCAAAAGCTCACCTTAAAGTAAATGCAGCGGAAGGACTACCCATTTCTTGACACAGATGTTTCCGCAATCTTTGATGAACTCCTTGAGATAAAACTTTTTGAGTTACCAGAGATGAAACGACCAGATGAAGCAGGGAGGAGTGATAATCCAAAATACTGCAAATATCATTGGCTGGTTGGACACCCTATCGAGAAATGCTTCATCTTCAAGGATAAAATCATGGACTTAGCTCACGAAGGGAAGATTGAACTTGAAGATGAGAAATTGAGTTCAAACCAAGTCAGTGTCGCTTCTAACTTACCCAATCCGGTCATGACATGCAATTTTGTTGAAGAAACTATGGAGCAAGACATTCCAAACATCAATCAAACAAGAATGATTAAGTTTGGAGACTTCGAGCCCATTGATGTAAATAATTTGTTATCTCTTCCTATACTAAGTGATGTGGCTTCTATAGGAGAGGGATCGACAAGACAAGATGAAGACCTAGTAGATGATCTTGATGATTGGGGCTGGACTCTTGTGACTCGCCGTAGACGCAGAAAAGTGAGTTCGCATAAGGAGTCAACAAAACAACACGTCAGGGAAAAGATGGTAAGGAGACCCAAAACCAAAACTTTGATCGTGCATTCAAAGAAGAAGGAAATAAAGGTGCACCACTACCAAGAGTTGCGGCGACCCATTACATTAGGAGAATATTTACCAAATTGGTGTTACACCAAGTTCACAGGCGATGGCACAAAAGCTCTATGTTGTAATATCGATAAAAAGGAAGCGAAAGATGCAACTCCATCATATCCATCACCAAAAGATGCTCCAAAGCCATCTCCTGAAGTTGAAAATCCATCATGTACATCACCAAAAGATGCTCCACAGCCATCTTTTGGAGTCGAAAATGCATGTATGGCCAAAATCGCATTCTTTGACGATGATCTTCTATTTGGTGACACATTTCATAATCGCCCTTTATTCATGGTTCATTTTGCACGTGAGAAAAGGGTGAATAGAATCCTAGATGATGGAGGATCTGGAATCAACATCCTTTCAATTCGCACAATGAAAGAACTTAGGATATCAACAATAGATCATACTGATAGTCACTTGAAGATCCAAGGATTCAATCAAGGAGGACAAAGGTCCATAGGGACCATCAAAATAGACCTCACCATCGGAGAGTTGCAATCAAGCGTGTGGTTACATGTAATTTATGCAAAGACTTCATATAAAAAATTTCTTGGTCAATCGTGGGTACATGAGAACAAAGTAATCCCATCTACCTACCACCAATGTTTGAAGTATTATGAGGATGGAGTTGCAAAAAGGATTATTGCAGATGATAATCCATTCACTGAAGCTGAAGCTCAATTTGCTGATGCAAAGTTTTACTTGAAGAAATATTCCACAAAACTTGATAATATTGCATCCAGAGATGTCGGACTCCTTAACAATATGGCTAAGGTAGCGGTCAGTAAGGTAAAAGTCACAAACAAGGAAGATCCAAAGCTTGGCAATCCAAACAAGATGCATAATGTGATTGGTGATTTTTCAAGTGAAAAGGTCACACCCATTCTTCGTTATGTCCCAAAGGCAAAAGAGGACAAGGGACACTCTCTCGAGTTGCGAGAAAATGCGCTGGAAGGTTTGACCCTCCCTGTAAGGTGAATTGATATGATGAAGTCACCTACAAAATTACTTTGGGAAGTATGTGGCTCCTAAGTCATTACTTCACGGAAAATTTGTGGCCCCTAAATCACCCCAATATGAAGAACTCCCAATGAAGCGTACATAAGAAGGTTTTGATCCTAATGCTTACATGCTGCTAGCAAAACCTGGATTCGATCCAAACGAACCGTCAAAATTAGGGAAGCTTCCATCAGAACTTGCTATGAGGCAACAACGTGAAGGGTTGGGCTACAAACAACCTCCACCTATCCACATCTCCATAAAAAGGGTAAGCAACAATTACATAACTGTGAAAGATGAGTCTACTAATTCTAACAAAAGGCCTTCTGTCTTTGTTCGACTTGGAAGCTCAATGAAGAAGATTTCTGTATTTCAGAGGTTAGGGCCATTGAGAAAGAAAAACAAGGTTTGGAGAAATAGCAAAAGTATACAAGCATCTGCTTTACTAAAATCTCAAAATGCTCCTAAAGACTTACAAAGTCTGATCCTTTCTAGAATGAGGCGGCAGACGAACATTGTGGTCTCATGTAGAGAAGTACTAAAGGCAAAGTCGCATGTTGTGTTCTACACCAAGCAACGTGATGAAGATGAAGAAAGTGTTGGCTCTTCATATCATGTCACTACACAAGATGAAAGACATATTTTTTCTCTAATTAAAATTGATTGAGGGTAGGAGAATGTTTCATGGTGTTACCATATATCTTTCAACGATGGAGAACCACCAGAAGATGAAGATGCTAAAGATGCGCCACCCAAACTTGAAGAAGGAGTAAATGTGACAGTTGATGCATTGAAAGAAATCAACCTTGGAACTGATGAAGATCCAAAATCCACCTATGTGAATGCTTCACTTGCGAGTGATGAGGAAAAACCCTACGTTGACTTACTCAAAGAGTATAAAGATGTATTTTCCTGGAGTTACAAAGAAATGCCTGGATTAGACCCGAAGGTAGCAGTCCATCATCTTGCTGTGAAAAGCGGTGCACGTCCCATTAAGCAAGCTCAACGGCATTTTAGGCCTGAATTGGTTCCCGTGATTGAAACTAAAGTTAACAATCTTATTGAGGCTGGCTTTATCCGTGAAGTTAAGTACCCCACATAGGTTTCAAGTATTATCCCCGTGAGGAAGAAGAATGGGCAAATTTGAGTTTGCGTTGACTTTAGGGATCTCAATAATGCATGTCCCAAAGATGAATTTCCACTTCCTATCCCTGAGCTTATGATTGATGCCACTACTGGGTATGAGGCGATGTCTTTTATTGATGGTTCATCCGGCTACAATCAGATCCGTATGTCGCTAAAGGATGAAGAGTTGATCGCATTCCGCACTCCTAAGGGCATTTATTGATACAAAGTAATGCTTTTCGATTTGAAGAACGCAAGAGCAACATACCAAAGACCTATGCAAAACATCTTTGATAACATTCTTCACAAAAATGTTGAATGTTATGTTGATGATTTAGTAGTGAAATCAAGAAAACAGTGTGATCACTTGCAAGAATTGAGGATGGTGTTTGATCTACTACAAAGGTATCAACTTAGAATGAATCCTTTGAAATGTGCGTTTGAAGTTACCTCTGGAAAATTCCTTGGCTTCATTGTACGACATCGAGGATTAGAAATTGATCAAGTAAAAGTAGATGCAATACTGAAGATGGTACAGCCAAGAAACATCCATGAATTGAAGAGTCTGCAAGGGAAGCTAGCATATCTTAGGAGATTCATCTCGAATCTAGCAAGAAAGTGCCAACCATTCAGCCGCCTTATGAAAAAGGGCACTCTTTTCGAATGGGAGCAAGCTTGTAGTAATTCCTTTGAGAGCATCAAGTCTTACTTAACAAAACCACTAGTTTTAGCAGCTCCTGTTCCTGGAAAGCCATTGATACTTTACATATCAACTCAAGAAAGATCAGTGGGAGCACTCTTAGCCCAAGAGAATGGCAAAGGGAAAGAAAACTACCTTTACTACTTGAGTAGGATGATGACACCAAATGAGTTGAAGTACTCGCCAATCGAAAAGCTATGTTTGGCCTTAGTCTTCTCAATTTAGAAGATGAAGCACTACTTTCAAGCTCACGTCGTCCGTCTTATTTCTAAAGCCAACCCCATCAAATTTGTGATGTCGAAACCTGTCCTCAATGATAGACTAGCAAGATGGTATCTCCAATTTCAGCAATTTGAAATTGAGTATGTTCTTCAAAAGGCTGTGAAAGGGCAAGCATTGGTAGACTTCTTAGCAGACTACCAGATACCTGATGATTGGGAACTCACTAATAAATTACCTAATGAAGATGCAATGGCTGTTGAAGTTCAACCGCCTTGGAAGATGTATTTTGATAGGGCCTCACATCGCGAAGGAGCTGGTGCTGGGGTGATATTTTTCACTTCTCGAGAGGAGATCTTAACGTATTCCTTCACCTTAATGCAATGTTGCTCCAATAATGTTGCAGAATATCAAGCCTTAATACTTGGGCTTGAAATGGCGGTTGATATGAAGCTATTGCAATTACAAGTTTTTGGAGACTCTGAATTAGTGATCAATCAATTATTGGGTAGCTATGAAGTCAAAAAGCCAGAATTGCGTCTCTATAATGACTATGCACAAAAACTGATTAGATGGCTCAGAGATGTAACTCTTCAACATGTTCCAAGAAATGAGAATAAGAAAGTTGATGCTTTAGCCGCTTTGGCTTCAACTTTAACTCTGTCTGATCAAGCGCAAATCACTATCTGCCAAAAATGGATAGTACCACCGGATGTGGATGAAGAAAGCAAATTTGAACATCTTGTAGCTGTCTCACAAGCTGAGATAGTCGATTGGAGACATGACCTGATTGATTACTTGTGTTACAATATACTTCCAGAAGATCCAAAGAGAAAGACTGAAATTCGTCATCATGCTCCTAGGTTTCTTTACTACAAAGATACTCTTTATCGAAGATCATTCGAGGGAGTCCTCTTGCGTTGTTTGGGGGAAGAAGAAGCGATTCAAGCTATGCAAAAAGCACATTCTGGAGTTTGTGGATCACATTAATCTGGGACCAAGTTACACTTTCATATAAAAAGAATGGGGTATTATTGGCCAACAATGGTAAAAGATTACTTGGATTATGCTCGAAGATGTCAATCATGTCAATTTCATGCAAACTTTATGCACCAACCTCTTGATGTATTACATCCGACTATTGCATCTTGGCCATTTGATGCTTGGGGGCTAGACATGGTTGGACCACTACCTAAATCTTCTGGTGGTCACTTGTATATCTTGGATGCGACAGATTACTTCTCAAAATGGATTGAGGTTGTTGCCCTCAAAAAAGCAAAGAAGGAAAATGTTGCAAACTTCATCAGGGTGAACATCATCTATCGTTTTGGCATTCCTAATTATATACTAACAGATAATGGAAAACCATTCACCAATAAATTGATGGATAAGATTTGCGACCTTTTTGGCTTCAAGCAACGTAATTCATCAATGTATTATGTTGTTGCAAATGGACTAGCTGAAGCATTTAACAAGACCTTGTGCAACTTGTTAAAGAAGGTCGTCTCCAAATCTAAAAGGGATTGGCATGATAGAATGGAAGAAGCTCTTTGGGCATACCGGACGACTCATCGCACGCTGACTCAAGCAACTCTTTATTCTCTTGTTTTTGGAACTGAAGCAGTCCTTCCACTTGAACGACAAATACCGTCATTGAGGCTTGCCATCCAAGAGGGACTTACTGAAGAATAAAATGCTTGTCTGCGCCTTGAAGAGTTAGAATCTCTCGATGAGAAAAGGTTGGAAGCTCAACAAAGTCTTGAGTGCTATCAAGCTCGTCTTTCTCGTGCTTTCAATAAAAAGGTTCACCTAAGGTCTTTCCAAGTCGGTGATCAAGTCCTTGTGGTAAGAAGACCAATTATCATATCTCATAAATCGAAAAGCAAGTTCACATCAAAATGGGATGGACCATATGTCATTCAAGAAGTCTATTCAAGCGGAGCTTACAAAATTGTGGATACAGACGGCTTGCGGATTGGTCCCATCAATGGAAAATTCTTGAAGAAGTACTATCCTTGAAGCGGCGTCATACTCCTGGCCCGCAAGAGTATAAACTGTGTACGGCCCCAAAAAAAAATGTCCGCTAGGTTGAAAATCTCGAAAGAGGCGGCCTAGGCAAAAGCTAGGACACAAAAAAATAATAATAATAATAAAAATAAAAAATCACTCTCTGAACTACGTAATGACTTGATCCTCTTCACTGAGGTACGTAGGCAGCTTAGAGTATTATTACTCTAGGTTCAGTCATAAGAATAAAAAATAAAAAGAAAAAAAGAAAAAAAAACGTTGCCATGTGAATATCATGCTAATTCTTTCAAATGAAGATTCAAGCACGCAGATTTTGAGCCAAATTCGAACACAAATCTGTACTAATCTGTAAATCCCATGGATGTGATTTTTTTTATGTAGACTGAAGATATTGAAGTTATTTTTCCAACAAAAAAGGAAGCTCATTATTCCGGCGCTCCTACTCCACGTTATGAATTTTCTTCCACATGTGCGCAAAGCTGAAGAAAGCTGAAAATTCAAACACCCAAATTTTGAGCTGACTTTGAAGACAAATATGTATTAATCCATAAATCCTATAGACGTGATTTTTATATGGATTGAAGATATCGAAGTCGTCTTTCCAACAAAAAAAAGAAGCTCATTATTCCGGCGCTCCTACTCCACGTTATGAATTTTCTTCCACATGTGAGCAAAGCTGAAGAAAGCTGAAAATTCAAGCACCCAGATTTTGAGCTGACTTTGAAGAAAAATCTGTATTAATCCGTAAATCCTATAGACGTGATTTTTATATGGATTGAAGATATAGAAGTCGTCTTTCCAACAAAAAAAGAAGCTCATTATTCCGGTGCTTCTACTCCACGTTATGAATTTTCTTCCTCATGTGCGCAAAGCTGAAAAAAACTGAAAATTCAAGCACGCGGATTTCGAGTTGACTTTGGAGACAAATCTGTATTAATCTGTAAATCCTATGGACGTGATATTTATATAGATTGAAGATCTCGAAGTTATGTTTCCAACAAAAAAAGAAGCTCATTATTCCGGTGCTCCTACTTCACGTTATGAATTTTCTACATCATGTGCTAAAAGCTGAAGAAAGCTGAAAAGTTAACGTTTTGTTGCTATCCTCATATAAACGCTAGCTTATGGAGTCTTTTTTTTAATAAGGAAAGGGGTCTCGTGGAAATAAACAATCAAAATTCAAGAGGAGAAAATTCTTATTGAAATATAAGTCACTATTTTATTGCTTCAAAAAAGAACCACTACACCATAATGAGCGAATTAGAAAATCCTAAGCAAATAAATAAAAAAATCTAACTACGGCAAAAGTTTGAAGCTTATGATTTCTTGGCGACTTTTCTCAACTGCCCCTTCTAGCTTGGCTAGTCTCTCAACTTCATCGTTAGACATCACATTATTTGCCTCAATGGTATATATCTCGCCCTCCGTAATGGTGACATTCTCTTGACTTTTGGACTGCTTCTCTTGATATTTGTTAATGAGCGCGGTGACCTTCTTTTTCTTGGAAGTCAAGGCTTTTAAGTCTTTCTCCACATCTGCTAGAGTTGCTTGAA
>JAKRZT010013418.1:0-33729 GCA_029582215.1 Solanum sparsipilum
AGTGCGGATTTGTGTCCTGTAACTATCGTCTTTCGGGGTCCATCTCCATACATAAATACGTTAACTTGATCTTTTGTGACAATTATGTATTCATCATATATTCCGGCCTTCACATATATAGTATACCTTCCTTTTAGGTTCTTAGGGTACGCAGCTAGAGCTGCTGCGATAGTGTTGTATTGTCCAGATCCATCCTTAGCTACCACAGCGTTTGGTGCTGGGTTGCCGTTATTGCTTGCAGCCAACAATTTTCTATCACTACTAGAAAGCCATGCAGGATATCCTCCGTTCTTTGTATTGTTGGCTTCCTGCTTGTCATTGTCTTCATTTTCTAACAATCGCCGAGATGCTGCTGTTTCTGCTGATGTAGTAGTATCAGTCTTGTTCCCAATGGGAATATTAAATTTAGAAAGAATTTCAGTCATTGCATCGACCATTGCAAGAACATTGTCCGTGAGTTGTGTTGCATTTAAGAGGGAGGTAGAAATGGCTTTCTGAAGTTCTGGTTGAGTGAAACCATCTATGCAGGTTTGTTGGTAAGAGAAGACAGCACTGAGCCAGTTTTTGAGTTCTGTTTTCCTATCAGCGATAGTGTGGACGCTGCTATCACCCACAGAAGAGAACGATGCTTGAAGCTCATCAATCGCATATTCCAGTAATTCCTTGCAATCATCAGTGGCCATCTTTTGCAAGGGGTCATGAGCCTCTGCTTTGCCAATGGACGTGGACCTGTCTATTCCGATTCTAACTTCCTGAATGGCCACCTCAATGGCCTTTAGGAGGAATTCCTTTGGGGTGGCGCTTTGGTTGTTGGCCATAGAGCTAAGGCTATTAACACATGATTTCTTAAAATCTGTTTGTGAACAAACAGAAGCAATGGATTTGGATGTGGTAGAAAGCACTTTGTCATCCTTTTCATCATTGCCCGAAGAGTCTTGTGTCCGATTATTGCTTGCAATAATAGCAATAATTACTCCAACAACCAGGATAATCGATATACCAAATGCAAAAATCTTCCCGCCTTTCATTATTTATATTTCTAAGTTTAAATGTGTAGAGAGGATATTGAAAAGAGAGACAAAAATGGAAATTAGTTTGGACTATGGAGGTCTCTTTGAGTCATCTTCTTCTTTATCTTATGAAAAAATGCATGAATTTCCTTGAAAATAGGAAAGGCAAACAAACATTTGTGGCCATTAAGAGATGTTAGTAAACAAGTGTTAACCAGACCAAGAGGGGAAGGTGTACAATTCATATTTTATTTGAGCCTTCCAATCACTTTCCCTTCATTTTTAAACACTTGCATTGCCAACTTCTTTTTATACCATAAGCAACATGTTAATTGTTTATATATAATGACTTTTACTACTAGTTAATATATTTTGTGTCCAAGGATACACGATAAATGTATTACTCCATCCGTCCCTATTAGATAGACACTTTCTATTTTACATGATAATTAAGAAATTATTAATGGGTGAAAATCATTTATACCATCAAACTTTACGTTAAAAATCAAACTCCCCCCTCAATTTTGAAAAATAATCAACCCTTCCCCTATCCTAATTGACTTTTTTAAAGGCCTATTCTACCCTTATATTATCAACCTTTATCTTTTACTTTATTTTTTATACTTTTTAAAAATTATAATATTTTTATATTTTAATCTTCATTACAAATTTTCTATTAAACATATTAGTTTCGTCCAAAAAAAAAGAAGAGAAAACATTGGTTGAGTATATAATATAATGTCGTTCTATAATGAAACAAATGAACAAAATTAAAAACTAATATTATTATTTTTGACAAAATCTATAATGTGATGCAAGTAACAAAAAATAATAAATAAAAATAAAGATAAATTTCATACATTAATGATAAAGTTAATTTTTAGTTATATGTTCCAATCTACAATGTTGTAAAAAAAAATTTAAATGAAGGGAGAGAACTAATCAAATAAAAAAGAACAACAAATTTGTATTATAGTGAATGTCTATTATGTGGAGTCCTTAGAAATCCTACTTGGAGACCAAGTCAACTTTCCCCTAAAAATAAAAGGGGTTTTTATTCATTGTAATTAGATTTGTGAATCCCTAATTATCCCTCAAGAGAAATAATTAGTCTTCTCTCTAGTCTCTTCTCATTATTTTATATAGTTTCATAACATGTTATCATCACGAGTCTCTAACCAATTGAGTTTTGGGGAATCAATATGTATGTATGAGGAGGGAGCATATAAATTAAGGGCCCGTTTGACCATGCGATATGGAATTATGATATGATGTCATAATATGAAATCATGAAATGAAGTTGAAGTTCTGTTTGGACATGCGATATGAAATTTTTGTGTTGTATATGTTCTCATAAACATGAGAATCTCATAAGTTATAAAACTATTAAAAATGGCCCCAATTATTTATTCAATCTTACAAATAAACAAAAAAATTATAAAATCGCATAATAAATTATTACAAAGCTATTTGTTCTCCACTTAAGTAACTGTTTCATCTAACTTTAATTGATCAAACTTTAATTCAATAAAAAAAATTGAACATAAATTTTAGTGTACTAGTATTTTATATAATTCTCCCACATAGTATTACTCCCTCCGTTCTTATATATATTCACCAAATTTAAAGAAATAATAAATTTTATGTTGGTGAGAATAATAAATTTTAAAAAGTAATGATGTGACTATTAATTTTATTTACATGTGAAATAAATGGTTAGTAGATATAAATGTGGGGTTGTTTTAACTAAATATAAATTTGTGGGTCAACTTTTGTATTTAAAAAATTCCAAATCATGATATGGAATTCTCAAATCATGATTTTTGGATAATATGGGATTCCATCTCATGATATGAAATCATAAGATGAAATTAGCGTGAAATCGCATGTTCAAATGTTGATTTCATCTCACGATTTTATATTGTGATATGATATCGCATGACCAAACGCTTACTAAATATATACATTAACTAGGCAAAAGTCACAGACCAACATTGTTGAAGGTATGTACCCATCAATCTGTGATTCTGTTGTTTTGTTATAAAGGGCTAAAGTGAAAAAAATGATTATTCCATGTACGAAAGGAAATCAGCGGAGAGTATATTTATAAGTATGTTTATAAATTATAATTTGCTTTGTGGCTTACAATTCTTTAGCAAGTAAGAGGCTTGTGGTTTATACTTCATTATTTAATAATTATGTGTTAAAAGTTAAAACATTGAGACGGTCAACACAAGGACCGTAGTGGAACTAGAAGTGTAGTACTACCAATTTGGTATTTTTCAATTAATTGGTATGCCGTGTTATTTTGATTTCGTATCCCTACTAATGACTGTATTTTTCATGTTTTAATGAAATTTATTTCAATTGTACATATAATTATAAGATTTAAAAGGTTAAGGGCAAGTTTTGATGCACCATAATTATAAGATGTTGGATTTAAGTTTCATCGCATCATAGGGGTAATGTCCAATTGCATTGTGAGGGTAAGACGATTGATACAAGTTCAATTGCACCAAGAGGGTAAGACGATGGATTCATGTTCAATCACACCAAAAGGGTAAGACAATGGATGCATGTCCAATCACACCAGAAGGGTAAGACATCGAGTTCAAATCTTGGTGTACTATGATGATCATAAGATGCTGGATTCAAATCCCATTAATTTATGGCCTAAGACGCCTTCATATGGGTAAGACATTAGATTTAAGTCTCAATGCACCATATTGATGATATGATGATGATTAAAGCAAAATAATGTGCTTTGGTGAAAAAGTCATGAAACTTATTCCACTGAATTTGCTTCATTCCTTGATGTGAATATGGTACGATCTGGCTTCACACCTCTTGCCTATCGGAACACCAACCCAATCTTGAAAGCTGAAGTGGGTTTAGGGAATGGAAGAACAAGAACATCTTCTTTACCACCAAAAATGATAGAGAAACAAGTGATTGAATAATGCACATGAATGTGGAATGAGGTACTAAGCTATCAAAAGATAATATGCTCAGATGATTGTGTTCCATTCTTGAAGAATGAGAACTTTTGATAAATACTAAAAGTATAGATCTATTCTCTGAAGTAAATGTGACAGTACAAAATAAATTTTATCAATAAGGATGTGCACTTAATGGTGATGGGATCACGATTCACCTTCAGAAGAGGTAGAGTGATTGAGAAGAAATAAATATAAAAATTACTCTCGGAGTACTAAATCTAAATTTTGCTCATATGATAGTAAATCAAAAATTTACTGAGGGCAAAAGGCACATGTCATGATAAACTTGGAGTTTTCTTATTATTGAAGAACCAAAAGTTTCTTCAAGAATTTTATTTGTTGTGTATTCTTATGATAAGTTGATTGGATCAACTAATGTTGGGACTAAATTACTAAATTCTGAAACTAGAAAAGGTGAATATGGCCTGTTCATTTGTCATGTGATATGATAAATAGATGCATCTATAAGATAATCACATGTGCATTTGTTGTCAACCTGCAGTTTGTCATTCACTAAATTGTGTGTGCAAGATAATTGAGTTAAGAGCACAACTTTCAAAATATGTAATCAAGACGATTCATCTTGATAATATTGATAAATATCCAAGTTTATGTGACATTATATTCCTCAAAAAAAATAGTCAATCATCGGTTATGAGAATAAAGCTCCATGGTCTGAAATATAATATATTGCATACAAACGTAATTGTATGCATATATAGACCAATAAATTATGATCGATTTTTCTCTTAATTGGTTTATGGTCAGGGACAAAATATTTTTCATCTAATAATATTGATGTGCGGTATATGATTAATGAATATATTATGATGCACAAAGATGAATTCTCCTGATTGAGATGTACGTTAGTTTATCTAACATAAGGGGGAGATAAGAAGCAACCAAGAGTTGCAAATGGCGCTTTTATTGAATGTCCCCGAAGGACAGAGTCTACGACATGCATGAAGCATGATAGACCAATCGATTCTAAATAATATTGTCCTTGAAAAAAGGGAGGAGCAAATGATTAAAAATGATCATAATGAAAAAGTAGTGTGCTCTTGAAGAGCCTATGACATAACACTTCATGAAACCTCATGAGAGGAATATCTGAAAATAATGAAGTGATGAGATCTCAATAAGTTATGTCGTATTGTGAACCGATACAAAGTGATATTTTGTCGACAATATCTTTGAAACAATATAGCGCAATATTGTAAAAGATTATGAGAATATGGATTCTACGTTTATTAAGGCATGCTGAAGTAGAAATAATTATCAAGTGAAAAGTGGAATAATGCATATTGGTAAACGTAAAACTTTATTGACTTGCAGTCACCTGAAGATGTCATACATTTAATATTGAATGTTCGCAGTTGACAAAATTGATATGAAAATATTTTAAGGACTCAAAATGCATGAAGCATATATAAGTTATTGAAAAACTTGTTTATAATCCTCATATGGATTAAATCAATCAAGAATCTTTTTTATTGTTATGCAAGTTGATGATTTGAATTGGAACTCTTGAAGAGTTTTCAAAATGCAATAGATTATTTGCTCAAAGAAGTTGAAGTGAGTAACTTGCAAAATTCTTTGATCCTGAAGGATGATTCATAAAAGGAGATGGAAGAAAACACATTTTGTCAAAACTTTTCTAAACACATGAGCTCCTAAGAATGGTGATATCAGCTTGCAACAGATTTGTCCAAGTAATGATATGACTGATTTATTCCTCAAGTCTCTACCAATTACAACTTTCGAGAAGATGGCGTACAAGCTTGGAATGCGAAGATTCAAGTCTTTGAATTAATATTCATATTGGGGGGGGGGGGGGGGAGTTAATACGCAATGTACTCTTTTTTCCTCACAAGGTTTTGTCTCATTGGGTTTTCCTTGTAAGGTTTTTAACGAGGCATCCATAATGCACATTATTAGATATGTGTACTCATTTTTCTTTACTAGAATTTTTTTCAATTGGGTTTTATCTAGTAAGGTTTTAACGAGGCATATAATCTACAAATAGACATCAAAGGGGAGTGTTATAAACATATTTGTATTATAGTGAATGTCTATTATGTGGAGTCCGTTAGAGAAACGTTAGGAATCCTACTTGGAGACCAAGTCAACTTTCCCCTACAAATAAAGGAGTTTTCATTCATTGTAAATAAGATCTGTGAATTCCTAATTATCCCTCAAGAGAAATAATTAGTCTTCTCCCTACTCTTCTCATTATTTTATATAGTTTCATGACAACAAAGAATTTTTTTGAAAAATAAATTGGGGTAAAAAAATGATAAAAAAGAAAGAAAAAGAAAAGAAAGGAGAAAGAGACGAGTGAAAAGAGAGAAGTAAGAAAAGGAGAGAGAAAAAATTCAGAAGAAAAAGGATGGAGAGATAAAAGAGAATCAACGTATTCAATATTTTAGGAGAAGATTAGAAAAGACGAGAAAGATCAACAGTAAAAGTATTGAGAGAGATATTTTGGGAAAAACATTAAAAAGAGAGATTTTCTAGGGACAAAAAAACATGTGTTTTTTAATCCCTTTATTGTATTTTGGTATTTTCCGTTTTTCTTTTATTTTATTCTATTTTATAAGATTCTATTGCTATGTTGGTGAAAAGTCAAACTATTGTTATACAGGAGTAATTTGGGTGCTTAAATTATATAGTTAGATTTTTTTACCCGTTTTAAAATTAGTTTAGGTTAATTATATGGTGACCAATAGATGATTTTCATGCCATTAATGAATTTATTAATTTGATTTAAATTGAGGACCATTAAAAATAAGAATAATATGGAGCCAGAGATGATGTGAGGGGTATTTGAGGGCAAATAGGTGGACGAAGGGTCATTTTATACCATTTTCAATAGTTCAATGATATTTCAGACCTTTATTTTGTAGAAAATATTTTTTGTCTCAAAGTCCAACTAAAAATAATAGTTTTAACATCTAGAATGTGAATTTAGTTTTAGTTGACAAAATTTGCATGAATAATACTTGAACCCAAGGATATATAATTTTGTGTGTAAGTAATTGTTTTCAAAAATTGTTTAAATAGACGATAATGAAGAGGAAATAGTGTAACACATTTTGTTAAAAATTATAAAAAGAAATTTTCACGAGCCACTTTAACAGCGTGGCAAACGTATTTTCTACCAGTGTTTCCTTTTAGAATTAAGTTTGAGCTTTTTAACAAAGCTTATTACAATATTTTTTTGACAATTTTCTAAAAATATTTTCTTTGTAGTCTAAAAGGCACTGGTTATGAAAAAATTAACCATTTTGCCAGTTTTATCCATTTTGGTTGTGAAGTTTATCCATTTTACCTGCACTTAGGTCAGTTTTAACCGACTTTAGCCATTTCGCGAGAAATTCTAGCATTTCCCCCTAAACTTCAGCACAATTTTGTTTGAAATTATATTTTTTCAAAACTAATCTTCAAATATTGCAATTTGCACAGAAGCTCCAAAAATTTCGAAAACTCTAAAACCCTACACATTGCCTACCCTCGTCGGAACTGATGGCCACGGCTGCCGTTGGCCAACCTCCATCTGGGGAGGTTGGACCAATAACACAAGGAATCACTAACACCAATGGACTACCATGTACAATCACGTATGCTAATAAAGTGAAAGCAAAGAGTTCACAATACATGCCGGTTCCGATGAAGCAAGTTGCATATCTTCATGGAGAACCAAGGATAATATGGAAAGAGGAGGTAGAACAAATGATCATCAACGAGAATCTTCAATTTGCCGTGATAGGAAAATTCTCATACGGGTGGCCGGATATACAGGACCTAAGAAGATTAATACCAAAGCAATGCGAGCTAAAGGGCGACGTTAACATTGGATTGTTGAGCAACATATATGTTCTAATAAGGACCACACTGCTGGAAGATTATGTCACATTACTTTCAAATCCACAATTCTACATCACTAAAAACCACTGGTCTTATCCTATGAGAACACTTAAGTGGGATCCAATGTTTAATCCGGAAGAGGAAACATCAATTGCGGTAGCATGGATATCTTTCCCATATCTACCCCCCAATTTTTTTTGGCAAAGAAGCTATTTTTTCTTTAGCCTCAGCGGTTGGAAAGCCTTTGCAGGTGGATATGGCGACATTAAATAAAACAAGGCCAAGTTGTACTAGGGTGAAGGTGGAAGTGGATTTGATGGGAGATTTCCCTAGTAGAATCAATGTGGGAGTGAGGAAGAGGACAGGGGAAGTAGCGGAAAAGTGGATTTCAATCAAATATGACTACGTGCCCAAGTATTGTAATACATGTAAGTTACAAGGACATAACGAAAAAGAATGTTTTATCATTCACCCAGAATCCAAGGGAGGATGAGGAAGAGATAGATGGGAAGAAGAATAATGACAATACAAAAACATAGAGAACTACAATAGGAAAGGAAGACGAGGTACAACATGAGTTGAATGTTTTTCAGATACAAAGGCGAAGAAGGGATACAAAAGGGGTAATTATTTCGATAATGGAGGAAGAAAGGAACAAGTGTGGAACCCTCGAGTTACTAATAAAGATAAAAAAAATTGTGACAACCAACATGTATGAGGCACTGGAGGAAGGCGGGGAGAAGGAGATAGGGGAAGCCAGTAGGGGTAATAAAAATGGTGAGCAGACTGCCAGTGAGCAGGAAGAGCCATCAAAATCAACAAATGAAAAAGGGTTGTTCAGGGATGGGGCTGACAGAAATAAAGAGATAGCTGATATGGAAGGGATTAAGAGATTGAATTCAACACAGAACGAAGGGCAGATAGAAGCTAGTAGTGGCGAATCAAAGACACTTCAAAGCATTAATCTGAATCAATCAGTGGAGGGTCTTCGGGAGGATGATTAGAGGGATTCTAATAAAGATATATGATCTTCACATAGTACAAAAAGCTCTCCATATAATCGTAACAAGGAGGATATGATGGGGTTCACGGAAGGGGAGAAAAGCAATGGGGAGCAAACAAATATAAATAGCCCCACGCAGCAAGAGAAGTAGCAAAAACAAGATAAGGAGGAAGAGGAGTGCATAGAAGCAAACATTGAAAGCATTGGTAGAAGTGGTGATTTATCACCAACTCAAATTGAGAGATTGAAGGTGAATAACAAAAGAGGGTTCAAGATTAATCAGCCTTCACAAATACACACAAGGAGTAGAAAGGGGTCTTCTTTCCTAACAGACCAATGATAGACAAAGTATTATTTTGGAACATCAGGTCGGTTAGGTCGCAAAATGCTTTTGAGAGAGTAATCGACCTAAACAGAAGACATCATTATTCCTACATTGCTTTATTAGAACCTTTTCAAAGTCCCTCTGAACTAGAGAATTATAGAAGGAAGTTGGGTTTACCAAATGCCAAAGTTAGCAGTTTAGCGAAAATTTGGATATTTTGGGAGGAGAATTGGGAAGAAGAAGGTTCAACAGATACTACACAACAACTTACTATGAACTTCAAATTAAAGGGCTCACAATTTAGATTTGCTATCACAACAATCTATACTAGGTGTAGTGCGATTTAGAGATTAGAACTTTGGGAGGATCTGGAATTCATAGCAAGTCAAACTGCACCATGGTTAGTGGGAGGAGATTTCAATACCATAGTGAATGAATCAGAGAAACTAGGTGGGTTACCAGTGACGCAAGTGGAAACACAAGATTTCACTCAATGCATTAATGCTTGTGCATTGAATGAACTGAAGTTTAGGGGTAGTATTTTTACATGGTGGAATGGGAGAATTGAGGAGTCATGCATTTTTAAGAGACTAGACAGAGTGTTTGGCAATAATAGCTTTATGACTTTATTGCCGGAAAGTGAGGTTAATCGTTTAATAAGGCATGGTTCGGATCATGCTCCATTGCATGTTCTGTGTAACTCAAATCAAGATCCAATTGTCAAACCTTTTAAGTTCTTGAATTTTTGGACCAAACATTCAAGTTTTAAAAAGATTGTGGAGGACAGTTGGGCGACACAAGCTACGGGATCTCCTTTTGCCATCCTTCATATGAAAATGAAGAGGCTAAAGGTGGTCTTGACACAATGGAGCGAAACTACTTTTGGAAATATTTTCAAAAAAATTGATACACTGGAGGATGTGATAAAAGAAAAAGAGATACAATTAGAGATGGCCCCTACGGAAGCAAATAAAGCTGAAATGAGTAAGGCAAATGCTGAACTGAAAAGATATAGGAAAATTGAAGAAGATTTTTGGAAGCAGAAGGCGGGGATGAAGTGGTTTAAAGAGGGGGATAGTAATACAAAATTCTTTCACGCTTATGTGAAAGGAAGAAGGAGGAAGTTGAATATTAAGGAGATCAAAATTAGACAGGGGGATATCATTAATAGTGCACAAAACATTGGAGAGGAAGCAGTAAATGTATTCAGGGAGCAATTTAAGGAGACTCATGAAGCTACTGATTACACAATGATCCAGTGTATTCCTAGGATAATAACTGAAGACCAAAATCAAGAAATGGAGAGGGTTCCTACAAAAGAAGAGATGAAACATGTTGTTTTTGAGCTAAATGGGGACAGTGCAAGTGGGCAAGACGGATACTCAGGACAATTCTTTCAGAGTTGATGGGAGATAATTGGCGAGGATATGTGGAATATGGTAAGGGCCTTTTTTAGTGGATACGAGCTTCCAAGATATATGATGCATACGAATCTTGTGTTAATACCAAAGAAGGACGTGGTTGACAATTTTGGCGACTTAAGACCTATTAGTCTGAGCACCTTTGCAAACAAGATTATCTCACGCCTAATCCACGAGAGGTTGTCCACAGTGCTGCCTAGAATAATATCAGTGAACTAAACAGGGTTTGTCAAAGGCAGGAGCATAACAAAAAATGTTCTATTAGCTCAGGAGATCATAAGGGATATTAATAAAAGGAACAAGTTGCATAATGTGGTGGTTAAGCTAGATATGGTAAAGGCATATGATAGAGTATCGTGGAAGTACTTTGTAAATGTTATCAGGAAGTTTGGTTTTTTAAAAAGAATAATCGATATGATTGTAAGGCTTATCAGTAATAACTGGTATTCCATACTACTGAATGGGCAGTCTTTTGGTTTCTTCCAATCTTCAAGAGGTAAACAAGGAGATCCGCTTTCTCCGACTCTATTTATTATTGCAGCTGAAGTATTGGCCAGAAATTTGAACAAATTATTTGAGGATGGAGAATTTAAAGGTTTTGGGTTACCCAAATGGAGTCCACAAATTAATCACCTATCATATGTGGATGATATGATTCTTTTTTGCTCAGGACAACCAAAATCCATGAGGAAGATGATGAATGCGCTAAGGAGGTACGAAACAGTGTCAAGTCAAATGATAAATTTAGACAAAAGTTATTGTTACCTACATGACAAATTTCCAGCAGCAGTAGGTAATCGAATAAGGAGGATTACAGGGGTCAGACAAGGTAATTTTCCCTTCGCATATTTGGGATGCCCTATGTTTTATGGAAGGAAGAAGAAAGTGCATTTTGAAGATTTGGTGAAAAAGGTGGCGAGAAGAATGGCTATGTGGCAAAACAGACTTCTATCATATGGGGGGAGGTATGTCTTAATTGCACATGTATTACAGTCTATGCCTATGTATCTATTATCAGCGATGAACCCCCCAACTGGTGTCATAGAAATATTGCATAAATTATTTGCGAATTTTTTTTGGGGAAATGCTACCGGGTCCAGGAACAAGCACTGGGTGAAATGCGAAAGCATGTGTTATCCAAAGGAAGAAAGGGGCTTGAGTTTCAGGTCATTACATGATGTATCGAAGGCTTTATTTGCAAATCTTTGGTGGATTTTTAGAACATCAACTTCCTCTTTGTGGAGTGCATTTATGTGGAACAAGTACTATAAAAAACATCATCCAGTTATTGCCACAGGATGGGGTGCCTCACATGTGTGGAGGAAAATGATAGTGGTAAGGGAAGAAGTTGAGCATAACATTTGGTGGCAGATAAGGGCAGGGACCTCAAGCTTTTGGTTCAATAATTGGACAAGAATGGGAGCATTGTACTATATCGAGAATGGACAGAATAGTGAGGAAGAGGTAGAAGTACATGAATTCACTATAGAAGGAAGATGGGATGAACATAAATTAAACACAATCTTGTCAACTGAAATGGTAGAATATCTTATAGAGAGTATAAAACCCCCTTCCACTAATAGTCAACATGATCAGCCGTGGTGGATGGCCAACAATCAGGGAGATTTCACGGTGAAATCAGCATGGAAGATTCTAAGAAGGAAGCAAGAGAGTAGAGCCGACTTTGGGTTTATATGGACTAAAGGTCTACCATTCAAGATAAACTTCTTTCTATGGAGGGTGTGGAAAAGAAGGATTCCTACGGATGATAATCTAAAAAGAATGAAAATTCAGTTAGTTTCAAGGTGTTGGTGCTGCGATAAAAAAGAGGAGGAGACAATGACACACATTTTTTTAACAGCCTCCATTGCCAATAGGCTTTGGAGGTTTTTTGCTGGGTGTGCAGGTTTACATAGGAGGGGATGCATTTACAACAATTGATCATTGCATGGTGGAAATATAAAGCCTCACCCCAACTGCAAGGAGTACTTAGAGCAATGCCGGCAATAATCATATGGATACTATGGAAAGGAAGAAATAACGTTAAGCATGGAGGAAAAGCCACATATGAGGAGATGGAGATGCAAGTACATGAGCTGGTAGAGAAACTGATGAAAACTTTATTTCCTTGGATACACATCGATTCAAGAATGTGGGGTGACACAGTTAGAAAGCTAAAGGTCTACAAACCCAAGCTGCATACACATTTAGTGGTATGGAAGCCACATGATACAAGGAAGTTGACGTGCAATATCGATGGGGGCATCAAAAGGAAACCCTGGTCCAAGTTCTTATGTTTTTTGCTTACGTGATTCGCAAGGAAACTTGGTATACGCGAGAACAACTGGAATGGGTGAAATCACAAATACAGAGGCAGAACTTTGGGCAATTTACAAAGTTGTAGAATTTTGTTTGGAGAGGAAGTTAAGAGAGGTCATTTTTGAAATGGACTCCATGAGTCTTATGAGAATGATAAGAGGAGAGTGGAAGATACCATGGGAATTGGTGGAAAGGGGAGAGGTTATAAGGAAACGAATACAAGAACTCAATGCAACCATTGTACATACTTTCAGAGAAGTGAATAGCTTAACAGATTTATTGGCAAATGAGGTGGTGGATTCACAACAAACACAAATTTATGCAGAGTTTGTGGATCTACCAAGCAACATGAGGCGACAATTAAACAGCGACAAAAGCCAAGTACCAGTCTTAAGGATCAGAACGAGGAAAATCACGATTCCGAACTGAAAGCAGCAAAGATACAATCACAGAAGACATGTTATCAGATAATGACAGAGCCTTCCCTTATGAGGAAATGAGAGTACATAGCTATGAATTAACAAAAGTATGCCAGGAAGAAGCTAGATCTAACCACAACTACCAATTTTATTTTATTTTCAAATAAATAGGCATCACTTGCGGACGATATTGCAGGAGCTCAAGATGAGAAGAGAGAGAGCCATCACCTCGGATCCGCACAAAAAGAGCTGAATAGATGGGGATGAAGCTCACCTACACAACAGGGATAAGATTCAGAGGGTAAAACAAGACCAAAAATGCAAAATAGAAGGGAAGAGAGCTACCATGTCACAGGAACCACCATTGCAACATGACCTTGATCAAAATATAGGACGAATTTTGGGAGTTTCTTGACAACACAACGATTTCAACGGGGAGAGGGTTGATTATTGAGGATTCACCTGATAGGTATAAGTCTACATTAGGAAATGTGGAGGCTGTATTTGGGCTTTGAGCCATTCTGTTTTTGTTTTTTGTTGTTTAAGACTTTTCAATCAATAAAATGGGTCTTTGAACCAAGAAAATTCGAATAAAAAAAAAATAAATATTGCAATTTGCATATTAAAGTTATTCCAGAAAAGCTAAACATGTAAGAATCTTTAAAAGTTGGATACAAATAAATTAGAGTGACCAAATAAAATGTCCTTGCAACTTTTACCTCGACACATTCTAGTATCGTTTTATGCAAGTGCGTTCGGTCTCCTTTGAACATTTTTCTCTTTACATTTTTTGACTTTATCTGGTTTTGTTCAACAACGATCAACTAGCTGAGTGCGGTGAGTACCACATCTATAAACAACGACTTAAACAAACTTTGTCCCAGTATAAAAATGCAGCACAGATAAGCAATAAAACTCACGCAGCCACGCAGTGAGCACAAAGCGAACTATTCTTTCGCCTTTTACTAAAGAATACCATGTGCGCGCTGCAATCAGTAGCATACACTAATTTTTAGAGGGATTCTCTTCTTTAGAGAACCCCAACAATACTAGTTTTAACCTTTTCTATGTGTCTTATTCATAGTAACATATGTTTATATGCGGATATTATAATATTGTGACAGTCTTGGTGAAGGGTAGATAAAAATTGACTCAGAGTTCTTCAATCAGTGTTCGATATTATTGAACATCTTTGAATCGTGATTTCTGATTAAGGGTCGAGGAATATTGACAAAAGATAAATGATTTGGAGGGGGAAATTCTAGTTGTGAAACAAAAGAAATGCAAACAGGGTTCTCAATTATTCTTTGAACACATAGAGAATTTAGACTAAAGCTACTACACTTGGATGAACCCATAAGCTACACATTGATTCTGACCGAGCATAAAATTAGTTGAACTGCACACAAATGTGTCAAGACACCACGGTAATAACAAGAAAAAAAAACCGAAAAAGGATGAATATCAGATTGCCCGGTGCACATTTTAAGTTGGCATTTTTCTTAACATATGGTAGGTACCTCATAGAATTAGTCGAAGTGCACACAGGTCAAAGACATCATGATTGTATGAAGAATAAAACGAAAAAAAAAGGATCAAATAACATTATGGACCTATTCTGTAAGTAGGAAAATATTTTTCATGAAAACTGTTTTCCTCTCTGTACCGAACACACCTTATAAGTTGAGTAACTTTTGCAGAAAGTTAAATTTTCCCAATAGTATGATAAAGATATGTTTGTTGTCTATCTGGTTTGCTATTAAATGGGAAAAAAATGATAACAAAAAGATGAAGGGCAATATATGCCTCATCGGTCAACACAAAGAAAAACAAGTATAAAGATGGGTATAAAAGAATAGGAAGGAGCAACAAGAAACATACTTACCTGGACGGGGTCAATGGGCCATCAATAAGACCCATGGCTTAGGTTTGTAACCTCCATTGCACTTTGGAGGGGTGCCTACCTAAGGTCGATCTAAGTGGTCGAGCCTATGCCATAATTTGTTGCAGAGGGGGCCTGCATTCGCGCAGCCCCTACCAATCCTTAAACAAAATCTTCTTATAATTGGTAGAATCTGTAATAATCAATAGTGTGAGGCTGTGAGCAATCACTTGGCTGATTGATAAAACGGAGCTTTCATTCAAATGTCACTCTGACTCTTTAACAACATCTCCCTTCTATCTCTACTTGAATTTTCTTCCCGAGCTGCGGAATTAACGAGTTTGATCAATAGAGTTTCATAATTGCTTGAAACTCGATATAATAGAGTTTGAGCAAAAACTACTGAATCTTAACAAATCCGTTATTATAAAGGTAGCTTTGCCACTAATTATGTTGAAAGTTTTATATTCCCAAGGACTTTTATATTTGGTGACCTCCATTGCACTTTGGAGGGGTGCCCGCCAAAGGTCAGCCCAAGTGGTCAAGCCTATGTCATAATTTGTCGTAATAGGGGCCTACGTTTGTGTGGTACTCAATTCTTAAGCAAAATTTTCTTGTTTTGTATTTACTCTGTGTTCTTGTAGCCAAACAGTGAGCTGATGAATGCTTGATCTTTAAATTTTTACACCATATAGAATGATTTCCTCCTTGCCAGAAGCACTCTGGGGCACACTTTCAGTTTCTTCGTTTTTGAGAAGTCCTTTCTTTTAATTATCATTTGGATATAAAGATGGTTCCTTCGGGTGGGCACATCAAGCTCTAAAGATCCAAACTAGACGGAAGGTCTAAGATCTTCTAAACCAGACGGAAGCTCTAAGATCTTCTAAAGATGCGGATGCATGACATCTAGCTAGCTACTCAAATATACACTAGCATACAAAAGAGTACGAGCAACATAGATTATAAGGCCAACTTTAAGTAAACAACAGAAAACTGCTTTGTTTTCTGCTTCTGCCTATTAGGTCCTTCACTATACACTTTTTTAAAAACACAACATGTTTTTGAGTTCAGCTATTCAAGATGCTCAGTTCGCGACATTTTATCCATCATTTTGTGAAAATATATCTCCTTATAATCACAAAGATACCAAAGCGAAATCATATCTTAAATTGATTGATCGAGAAAGTATAAAACAGGACAGCTTAAGTAGTTTTTATTTGAAAAACCTGTTAGATTTTCAATCATAAAGTTACTGAAAAAGAAGCAGAGAACAATTTTTTATAAGGGAGTGAGTGAAGTGAATACCACATCCATAAACAACAATTAAATACAAACTTGTCCCAATATAAAACTGAAGCACAGATAAGCAGTACATCTCCCGCAGCCACGCAGTGAGCACAAAGCGAACTATTCTTTCGCCTTTTACTAAAGAATACTGTGTGCGCGCTGCAATTAGTGGCATACACCAATTTTTGGAGGGGTTCTCTTATTTGAGTACCCCAACAATTCTAGTTTCAATTAATTTTGTACTTGTCTTATAATATAATTTATAGTATTTTATATGAGCAAAATTTGTGCTGCTTAACAAAAAATGCAAACTGCTTCTTCTGACTTAGCTTATGCTTGGCTCTTTCGATTTGGTCCACCTTATAGAATTAGTCGTAGTGCACATAGGCCAAAGACATCAAGGTTGAAAAGATGTCAAGATCGGTTGTATGAAAAGGCGAAAAAAAGGAAATAACATTATGGAAGTGTTCGGTACGAAGGAAAAATGTTTTTCATGAAAAATAGTTTCGTCCATATGGAACACACATATAAGTTGAGCAACTTTTGCAGTAAGCATAGATTTTTGTTAACATCAGTTTCTACACAACACCTTTAATCTCAGTACAATTAGACACTTGACTTTGTCACTAAAATTGGATTATATGATTTAGTCAATACCTTTTTGTTATGACAAGGGAAACCCGCAGTCACTAAAATCACATAGGAGAGGTAAGCCCGGTGCGACGAGCTCGACCCAGAAGGCAAACCCCTTGCTTTCGTTGGCAAGGGATTTCGAACTTAAGACCTCCAACATGGAAGTCCCAAGCCAAACTACTAGGCCACCCTGAAGGGTATGGTTTACTCAATACTGAAATTCACAAGGACTTTTTAATCTTATTTTAATTTGCCCATGAGTATGGTAAAGATTTGTTTGTTGTCTATCTGGTTTGCTATAAATGAAAAAGAAGAAGATGAAAGGCAATATATCACTCATCGGTTGACACAAAGGACAACAAGTATAAAGATAGGTATAAAGGAATAGGAAGGAGCATCTAGAAATATACTTACCTGGACGGGGTCAATGGGCGATCAATAAGACCCATGGCCTAGGTTTGTGACCTCCATTGCACTTTGGAGGGGTGCTTACCTAAGGTCGGCCCAAGTGGTCTTCAATAAAATCATTAGTGTGAGCAATCACTTGGCCTAGGTTTGACGCGGGGGCCTTCGTTCGCGCAGCCCCTACCCAATTCTTCAATAAAATCTTCATTTAAATGAAAGAATCTGTATAATCATTAGTGTGAGCAATCACTTGGCTGATTGATAAAAAATGAGCTTTCATTCAAATGCCACTTTGACCCTTCAACAACATCTTCCTTCTATCTACTTGAATAATTGATTTTTCTTCCCGAGCTGCGGAATTATCGAGTTTGATCAATAGAGTTTCTTATTTGCTTGTAACTTTATATAATAGAAGTTTGAGCCAAAACTATTGAATCTTGACAAAGCCATTATTATAACGAGTTTGATCAATAGAGTTTCATATTTGCTTGTAACTCGATATAATAGAGTTTGAGCCAAAACTACTGACTCTTGACAAGGCCATTATTATAACGAGTTTGATCAATAGAGTTTCATATTTCCTTGTAACTCGATATAATAGAGTTTGAGCCAAAACTACTGACTCTTGACAAAGCCATTATTATAAAGGTAGCTCCGCCACTGATTGTGTTGGAAATTTTATATTCCCAAGGACTTTTATATTTGGTGACCTCCATTGCACAATGGAGGGGTGCCCGCCAAAGGTCAGCCCAAGTGGTCGAGCCTATGTCATAATTTGTCGCAGTAGGGGCCTACGTTCATGTGGCTCCTACTCAATTCTTAAGAAAAACTTTCTTGTTTTGTATTTACTTTGTGTTCTTGTATCAAAACAGTGAGCTGATGAATGCTTGATCTTTAAACTTTTCAATACATAAAATCATTTCTCCTCCCCCCCCCCCCCTGCCAGAAGCACTCTGGGTCACACCTTCAATTTCTTCGTTTTTGAGAAGTCCTTTCTTTTAATTATTAAGGCCGTCATGAGTGATGTAGAAATCAGTTCCTTCGGGTGGGCACGTCAAGCTCTGAAGATCCAAACTAGACGGAAGCTCTAAGATCTTCTAAACATGTGTGATGCATGACGTCTAGCTACTCAAACATGTACTAGCATACAAAAGAGTTCAAGCAACATAGATTATAAGGCCAACTTAAAGTAAACAACAGAAAACTGCTTTGTTTTCTGCTTCTGCCTACTAGGTCCTTTACTATAAACTTTTTAAAAAACACAACTTGCTTTCAAGTTCAGCTATTCAAGATTCTCAGTTCGCGACATTTTATCCATTATTTTGTGAAAATATATCTCCTTATAATCACAAAGATACCAAAGCGAAATCATATCTTAAATTAGTTGATCGTGAAAGTATAAAACAGAACAGCTTAAGTAGTTTCTATTTGAAAAACATGTTAAATTTTCAATCATAAAGTTACTGAAAGAGAAGCAGAGAGCAACATTATAAAGGAGTGAGTGAGGTGAGTACCACATCTATAAACAACGACTTAAACAAACTTTGTCCCAGTATAAAAATGCAACACATATAGGCAATAAAACTCACGCAGCCACGCAGTGAACACAAAGCGAACTATTCTTTTGCCTTTTACTAAAGAATACCGTGTGCGCGATAGGCCAAAAATGGAGGGATTCTCTTCTTTAGACGACCCCAACAATACTAGTTTTAACCTTTTCTTTGTGTCTTATTCATAGTAACATAGGTTTATATTCTGATATTATAATATAGTGACACTCTTGGTGAAGGGTAGATAAAAATTGACTCAGAGTTATTCAATCATTCGATATTATTGAACATCTTTGAATCGTGATTTCTGGTTAAGGGTTGAGGAGTATTGACAAGAGGGAAATGATATAGAAGAGGAAATTCTAGTTGTGAAACAAAAAAAATGCAAACAGGGTTCTCAATTATTATTTGAACAGAGAGAGAATTTAGACTAAAGCTACTGCACTTGGCTGAGCCCGTAAGCTACACATTGACTTTGCCCGGGCATATAATTAGTTGAAGTGCACACAAATGTGTCAAGACACCACAGTAATAACAAGGAAAAAAAACGAAAAAGGATGAATATCAAATTGCCCAGTGCACATCATAGTATCGTTTTATGCAAGTGCGTTTGGTTTCCTTTGAACATTTTTCTCTTTACTTTTTTCGACTTTTTCTGGTTTTGTTCAACAACAATCAACTAGCTGTTTTAACAAGAGATCTGATTTGTAGATAAGATCTACAATAAGCCTATCCTTCGGATAAGTTGGATCCGTCATCACAGTATGAAGCAAAGAAAATTAAACAAATAAAATGCGTCTCAACTGAATGATATCCATAGAAAAGTTATGTAATTTGGCAATTATAGCAGTAATAATGTTTTCTTGAATTTGAAATATCTACAGAGGAGTTTTTCTCTCCCACCATCAAATATCAAGGTAATGGCTCTTGCGAATCTCCCAACCGCGATAAATGCAGATATGCATCAGTACCTGTAAAGACATCAACAATTGAAGCCAACTAAAGTATATCTTGTTATTCAATGTAGTGCTTAAGCGTACCATTGCCATAAAAAAACTATTTAAATCCTACTCCATGTAGTCATAATCTTCTGTCATTCATATATATTTACTTCTTCTATCTACAAGATAAAAGTTATTAAGGTGGACTCATTATCCACATAATTTCAGATCGTGCATCATTACCCCTCCAAAATCGGACGCTGGAGATGCACACATAACAGCTTCTTACAACCTTCACAAAAACGTCCTAAATATTTAGTCCAATTTTAACAACTCTAATGCAAGGGCTTAAAGAATGTGTTCATCACATCAACACAGTGATATCTTAATTCACAACCAGCAGAAGATATTTCCAGGATTTAAATAAAGTCATAATCACTATTTCACGGGTTCCTGCCACACCTGAACTCTGTCAAAGTCTTTAAAATGCCTCTGACCTTGTGTGTTGCTCACTCGCCTTGATATAAAGGACACATCACATCCATCTCTGATAAATTAACGCCTATACTCTTTGTTTTATAAAAAATATATTTGATATAAAAATATCCAAATCCATCCCTTTTTTTCAAAAGTAAAAAGAAGAAAACAAAATTCCCAAACCTTCCTCCCTCTTGGCTCGTTCCCATCTTTCCCTCTTTTACCCACCACCACCACACAAAAACATTAAAAGAAAAGTTTTATCTTTTTGCTACAGTAACTGTTCTAAATGGGAGATAAAATCAAAAGAATAATGCACATATTTATGGAGTTTGGTTGTATTAGCTAGGTGGATTTCTCTTTTCCTATCTTCTTTTGTGGCTTTCCTTCGGTTATGCCGTTTCGACCCTCTGCAAAGTTTCTTCATTATCTCTTGTTAGTCTTCATTTTATGCGATTTCTGTAGCTAGGTATGGATTTTCTTCTATTGTTTTAGTTAAGAAATGACTTTCTTATCAAATTTGATAAGATATTATTTACTTTATGCTTTAGATTTGAATATTGAAGTTGTCAAGTTTGATTCTTTAGATTTGCCCTCACCATTTTGGGTGTTCTTTGTTGTGGACGCCTATTAGGGAAGGGTCGGAAGTAAAAGTTTTGATTTTCCATTTTTTTATGTCCTTTTTTTGGTTCTCATTTTATTCATTTCTTATTTCTAAGTTTGGTATTGATGCTTGCTACACGTGTGTTATACACATTTTATCCAACTCAGCCGCCAAGTTGCCACATATGCTTAATCAATGCTCAGAAGGGTTTAAACTAGTGTGTTTCAACAACCATAGGTGTTTGGATGAAACTCTGTGGAGCAGAGGTGGCAGGATGTCAAATTGGTACAAATAGAGGTGTGTATTAGATTATTCAGCCTTTGAATTATAGTACCAGATTTTTCATATCTATGTGAGGTAATAAAGATCTGAAATTTGTATAGGCGCACCTAGCCAAGCGACCAATTCTTTTGTTAGTAACATGATATTTCTAGGGCCTGGATTAGCAAATATGATAACACAACTAACCAGAAAAACATCTACCAAAAAATATATTCCAGTCTAGTAATCTAGAGGATAAAATTCATGCAAACAAGGGCGAGAGGTACTGTAAAATACCATAGCCTTCCATGGAGATAATTTGCAAATCCCCTCCAAAGTAGCGAGCATATAAACGACTTATTGGAAGTCCATATCCATAACCAGCTAACGTAGACACAGTAGCCAAATCAATTGTATCAAGGTCTGAATGCTCATCCAATGGATTCCGGGCAGTACTGTAGAGATAAGTAAAAATTTTGGGCAGACCACTTCTTGGTATACCACCCCCTTCATCTGAAATCTACAGAGCACATAAACCAAACTTGATAAGGATGGGTAGGAAACATAATAATACAATCCTTAGATAGGACACTTTGAGAAGGGATCATGCCTTGATAGTAACATCCTCTAGACCATCAGCAACTATTATTCTAACAGGAGGGGCAACCTTGTCCGAGTCCACAAATCGCTCTTCCACAGCACGCAAGGAGTTCTTAACCAGCTCAAAAACCATCAAATGCAGATGTGTTGGCACATAGCTGTCATGAATCCCCCAAAAAATAGAAGGATAAATGTATGGTATAAAGCAAGGAAAACAAGACTTTCCACAACAACTAAAGTTATGTTTAGAACATTTACATCAATAAATTTTGGGAGTAACGTAATAAGAGAAAGACAGAGGCAGCAAAAGAATACCATGGAACAAAAATGGTGGACAAGATATGTCTAGCTTACTGGATAATGAGAATGAATTAGGAGCAAGTGACGTACGGGAACGTAAAGTTTGGGTCCCCATAAATGTTGACCTTAGGTGCACTGCCATATTCGCGCAAGCAAATAGAACGGGCATCCTCGCTAGCATCGCGTGCAACCTCCAAGGGGGACATTTTTGTATGTATATAACCCACACAATCAGGAGGTGGATTAGGATCATGTAGGGCGACATGCTGCCCTGTGTTTGACATGAATTCAACAAATAAGAAATGCCACAATATGTATAAGTAAAATAAAATAGTAGTAAAGAGAAGAGAAGAGTGAAACCAATAAGCATGCGGATGCCAATCCTAGACATGTAAAAACGATCAAGAAACTGGTGTATCTCATCCAAATCCTTATAATCGATCTTAGGGTGTAGATCCTTCTTTAGTTGTTGAACTCCCAAAGCCATCATAGGTACAACATTGTTGTGTCGTACTTTAACCAAATTAATCATTTTTGTGAATTCCAACTCGTCATTCTCATCTTTTATATCTGGAAACGATCTAAGATCACGGAAAGAATCCAAATACCAATCTCGAACCTAATTAAGAAAGAAAGGTTTTAGAACAAATGAAATAAAAGAGCATTAGTAGTAGATGAGTGAGTGAGTACCTTTAGAACAGCAGGCTTGAGAGATAAACCATAAGGAAGAGTTTGTAGGTCAATAACCCTACGAGCAATGCGCATAGGGAGTTCTTTGTGAAGGAATTGAGAAGAAATGAGCAAATTGCGGGGAGTGGGTTTGGAACCGAACTCCATCATGTACTTGAGACTCACACCAGTCTGTTTCATCGAACCCCATCGATGAACTTCCTCAATCAGTTCCTTAGAAAACGACTCGTATAGTTTCTTTGCCGCCATATATTACTTGAGATCTTAAGAATAATCTATTGAAAATGGAAGAAGGCGGTATCTACGAGGCAAGTTTCACCCTTTTTATCCATTCATCCATCTTCTGACACACTCACTCACCACCACAGCAACAGAGAGAGAAAGATGGTACCGATCCATCATCAAAATTCAAAATTCAGATAAGGAGAAAACAAAAACTGTCTCTTACTCCCTTGCTCGGGCGGCTGTTGCCTAATATTTAGCCTAAAAAGGGATGGGTATGCCTGACTCACACTCACCACTCAGACAACTCCCTTAATTCTCTATTCCCCTTCTCTCCTTCCATTTTCACATAAATTACCCAAAATTATAACCCACGTGGATGACATATACTCCACAAACAATTCAAAATATACTCCCTCGTTTTAAACGAAACGACCTATTTTGCCAAGTTTAAAAAAAAATAAAAAAGATTATTCAATTTTTTAGTCCTAAATTAAAGTTATGACAAATACTTCATCCTTCCAACAATAATCGTCTATTATATCGCGGGTGAATAATTTAGCTTGTACCAACAACACAATGAGACTCATATGCTTTTCATGGGTGCACTATTAATTATATCATAATTTCTATCACTTTCTCAAGATAGATATACTATATACACATGATTTTTTAAAAAATTAACAGGTGCACGTGCATCCCTACCTAGAAGGGTTTGTCTACCTCTGACCCTTGCTATTAAATACTAATGTCGGTTAAAGGTAAATCACCCACAAAAATGAGCTAAGGTTACTTCTAGAAGTATCTCACGAATGTTTAAAGATGTTAAGCTTGCATTGATCATGTTTTATGAATTGTGTCTTCCAACCCCCTTCATCTTCTGTATTTGCTTGGTCATTGCATGTTATGTCATGAAAAGTCCCTTTTGCATGATTTTCATACTTTTATGCATTACTATCATACTTGGAACATTTTTGTACTGACGCATACTCTTGCCTACATTCTTCCAAATATAGGGTCTGACGCTCAAGTTTTGCATCTCCGTGGCTAGGGATCATTAGTAGATATTGAAGATTGGTGAGTTGTAACACCCCGCTACTAGAAAGACTTAGAATTAGAAAGAAACCGTTTTTGGAAATAATCAAATTTGAAAAATTTGACAAAGTTAAGCTAAGTATGAGTTTTGGGTCAACTTCAAACGGCAATAACTCTTAGCTCAGGATGAGTTAGGTGTGCTAAAAGATATCGTAGGAAATATCTTTGAATTATCTTTCTAACGCCACCGAGTTTGATCAATTTCGAGTTCGTATGAGGGAGATATGCCCATTTGAAGTTGGGCTGTCTAGATAAGAAAAGCAAAAACCAAAGGGTATTATGGTCTTTTCACTACCCAAATAAATTATTTCGTTTTTGGTAATTACTTAGGGGTCTAAACTGAATTGGGTTAGTTTACGCACTCAATGATTTCACGCTAGGGTTTTTAGAGAAAGAACACAAGAGGAAAAAAAGAGAAAAAAGAGCCAAAGTTCGTCGTTCTTGAGTTTTCGCTTGTGGATTTCGCCAAGGGTTGATCCCTAAGAGGTATGTGAGATCACATAACATTGGGTTTGTTCACCCACGTTCCAATCATGATTTTATTCAGCGAAAATTATGTTTTGAAACTATAGAATTGAGTTCTTGATGGATTTGTTTGAAGTTTCTATTGGGTTCTTGATTGTTGAGAAGTTTTTGATGTAAATTCATGAAATTAGATGTCGTTTTGAGTATATTCTTGTATATTTTGGTTATGTATTCGAATCTAAGTGTTTGGGGAAAGAACCATTCCAATCTAGAGGGTTTAGAGTTGAAAAAAGACCAAGAAATTTTGTCAAAAATCTGGGAAAAAGGCATGGGGCGCCGCGCCACTCAGAGTGCCCCACTTCAGTGTATGAGTTTGGGCTCTAGGGCGCCGCGCCACTTAGAGCGCCCCAACCTAGACACTGAAGTTCGGGTTCTGGCGCCCGGCGCCACTCAGAGCGCTAGGGACGCCAGGTCTTCTACCTTTTCCCACTTCTTTCCGTTCGAGTTCCCTTGAAACGTACCTATGTTTTCTAGTTGGTTTCTGCACTTTAAGGTACCCTTAAAAAAAAATTAAATCATCCATACCATGAGATCATGAGCCTTGAATCCATAATTCAATTCAAGAGAAGGTAAGAGTCAAGTCAAGAGAAGTTCATAGAGTCTTCCAAAAGTTTTTTACAAATGTTTTCATCTTGTTTTAAGACTTGAGTTTTGAGTTGAGTAAAGAGTAAAGATTGAAGTTCATTTATTCAAAAAAGTATATCGGGAGTATGTATTCCCAAATAGTAAATCTTTTCACATTTAAACAAGAGAGGAAACACCGATTTCCAAGAGAGCCTTTGAGCTAGTTTTTGAGTAATTATATCAAACCACAGAAAGAGTTTCGTTTTAAACATATGAGCTGAGTATTTTGGGAGTAGTATTGAGCATCGATATGGGGATGGGTTCAGATAACTCAAGTCTCCATAAACCATGTAGCCAACGTGGGTAGAAAGGGTCATACTTTTTAGATGATTCATTAATGCTTTTTAGCATAGACTAGTGGATCCACTTAGTTGAGGCGTTTTATATCCCGACAAGTTATAGGACAGTTCTAGCAACGTGGGCGAGAGGCTGTATCATCACATTTGCTCATAAGGATGGTTGTTGGTTAGAGAAACTCCCACATAATTATATTACTTTATATATAAATTGAGTTGTTATTGTATTTCTTTAACACATTGAGTTGCTACCTACTGTTTTAAATGCTTTATATAAACTGCATCTTTACTATTGTTTATTTCTACATTGAGTTGAGTATCCATGAGTTGAGTAAAACTGAGGTAAGTGTTCTTTCAAAATTCAATTCAAGCTTATGTCATGTTTAGTTTGTCCCTTGCATGCTAGTACATTCAATGTACTGATGCCATTTGGCCTGCATCGTCTTACGATGTAGATACAAGTAATCAGGATCAACATCCAATGCCTCATTGATCCAGTCGAGCACTTCGGAGGATCCCTTTGGTTATGTTTTGTGTTATTGCTTTGTTTATTTCAGTTGTTAGGATGATCGGGGGTCTTGTCCCGACATCCCTTTTAGTATTTAGAGGCTTCATAGACAGATAACTATAGTTCTTTAGTCTTGCATTTCAGTTGTTTTGCTATAAGACTTGAGTTGCCACTTTGGCTTAGTTGAATGTTATTTCTAAAAATTCTCAGTTTATCTATTCATATAGTTTATTAAGATTGTATCTAAGTACATTTTCTGTTGAGTAAGTCTTTCGCTGAAAGTCTAGTCAGGCCAAGGGTTTGCTTAGGGCCAATAATGGGTCTCGAGTGCTCGTCCCATCTAGGGTGTAGGCTCGGGGCATAACAAATTTGGTATCAGAGCACAGAGTTCAAGAGTCCTAGGGAGTCTATGAAGCCGTGTCTGTAGAGTCCTAGTTATCGGTATGAAGTGTACTACATCTATAATTAGGAGGCTACAACATTTAGGAATTTCCTTCACCTCTTTCATACTCTTTTCGTGCGATAGATTGTATCTCTATAAAAATCTCTTTCTAACTCGTGCTTGAACGTGTCTTTCAGAGCATGCCTCCACAAAGAGCTGTCAGAGGTCGTCCCTCTAGGAGAAATGTTGAACCAGAGGATCAATGGGTACCTAATGCACCTAAAGTGCAACCCCAATGAGAGGTCATCAATGCTGAATTTTAGGAAGCCATCTGAATGCTGAGTCAAGCTGTGACCAATCAAGTGGGACAAAGAGGGGTTCGACAGGATGTAGCTGATACATCTAGAATCCGAGAGTTTTTAAGGATGAATCCTCCAAGCTTCATTGGTTCAAGCATCACTGAGGATCCGGAGAACTTCATTGAGGAGCTGTAGAAAGTTTTTGAGATTATGCATATCACCGATGCTGATAGAGTGGAATTATTTGTATACTAACTAAAGGGTGTCGCTAGAATTTGGTTCGATCAATGGAAGAAGGGTAGAGCTGAAGGTGCATCGAATATGAGTTGGGCTATGTTTGAGGAGGCCTTCTTGGGGCGTTACTTTCCCCGGGAATTGAGAGAAGCAAAGGTACGATAATTTCTTACCCTTAAGCAAGAATCTATGAGTGTTCATGAGTACAATCTGAAGTTCACCCAGCTTTCCCATTATGCCCTGGAGATGGTTGCGGATATGAGGAGTAAAATGAGTCTGTTTGTCGCTGGGCTGTCTCGTCTGTCGAGTAAGGAAGGTAAGGCTGCGATGCTAATAGGTGATATGGACATAGCAAGGCCGATGATTCATGTGCAGCAAGTTGAAGAGGATAAGCTGAGAATATGGGAAGAGTTCAGAAACAAAAAGTCTAAGACATGGAATGAGTCCGGGCAGCATAAAAGTAACGCTAACCGGTCATCTTTCCAACAAAAAGCAAAAGGGACCTTCTCCATCATCTGCTAGTGCACCTGCACTAAAGAGAAAATGTGAGTATAATAGTCAGAATTCACAGTACCTCAAAGCTAGACTTGCACAGTCTCAAGGTAGTGTGGCACAAAGAGGAAACTAGGTTCCTGCATGTGCTAAGTGTGTAGGAACCACCAAGGTTAGTGTCGCGATGGCCCCACTAGTTGTTTTGAGTGTGGTCAAGAGGGCCACTTCATGAAAGATTGCCCTATAAACCATCAAGGTAATGGGAATCAGGGCAATAGAGCCCAATCTTCATCAGTTGCTCCACCAGACACAACTCCATCTAGAGAAGCTACTTTAGGGGCAAGCGGAGGAGCAAACTGTCTTTATGCTATCACTAGTCGCCAAGAGAAAGAGGATTCACCAGAAGTTTTCACTAGTATGATCCAAGTCTTTAACTTTGATGTTTATGCTTTGCTAGATCCAGGAGCGAGTCTATCTTTTGTGACTCCTTATGTTGCGATGAATTTTGATGTTCTTCCTGAGAAACTTCTTGAGCCTTTTAATGTTTCCACACATGTTGGTGAGTCTATTCTAGCAGAGACATCCTATCATGATTGTACCATTTGCCTCAATCACAAGAGCACCATGGCTGATTTAGTTAAGTTAGACATGGTAGATTTTGATGTCATTCTATGTATGGACTGGCTTCATGCCTGTTATGCCTCAGTAAATTGTAGAACTCGAGTTGTCAAGTTCCAGTTTCCTAATGAGCCAGTTATAAAGTGGAAGCGTAGTTCAACAATGCCTAAGGGTCGTTTTATTTCGTACCTTAAGGCGAGAAAGTTAGTTTCCAAGGGGTGTGTCTATCACTTAGTCTGAGTTAATAATTCTAGTGTTGAGACATCTCCTATTGAGTCAATTCCTGTTGCGAGTGAGTTTCCAGAGGTCTTTCCAGACGATCTTCTTGGAGTCCCTCCTGAGAGAGAAATAGACTTCGGTATAGACATTTTTCCCGATACTCATCCAATATCTATTCCGGCTCCAGTGGAGTTGAAAGAGTCAAAAGAGCAGTTGAAATATCTCTTTGAGAAGGGCTTTGTTCAACCAAATGTCTCACCTTGGGGTGCTTCGGTCTTATTTGTGAGGAAGAAAGATGGTACCCTTAGGATGTGTATAGATTACCGTCAATTGAACAAGGTTACTATCAGTAATAAGTATCCTCTTCTGAGAATTGATGATCTCTTCAATCAGCTTCAGGATGACACTTGTTTCTCTAAGATAGACCTCAGATTTGGCTACCATCAGTTAAGAGTAAGGGAACATGATATTCCAAAGAGAGCTTTCCAGACCCTTTATGGTCATTATGAGTTTCTAGTCATGTCGTTCGGTTTAACTAATGTGCATGCAGCGTTCATGGACCTTATGAATAGAGTATTCAAGCCTTTTTAGATATGTTTGTTATCATATTCATTGATGACATCCTTATCTATCAGAGGAGTGAGGAAGACCATGCTAGTCATCTTAGAATAGTTCTCCAAACTCTCAGAGATAAGGAGTTATATGCTAAGTTTTCTAAGTGTGAGTTTTGGCTTGAGTCTGTGGAATTCTTAGGCCATATTGTTTCCGGTGATGAGATTCGAGTTGACACTCAGAAAATAGAGGCAGTGCCGAATTGGCCTAGATCCACATCTCCAACTGATATTAGGAGTTTTTTGGGGTTGGCTGGATATTATAGAAGGTTCGTAGAGGGGTTCTCATCTATTTCGTTCCCTTTGACCAAGTTGACTCAGAAAACAGTGAAGTTTCAATAGTCTGAAGCTTGTGAGAAAAGCTTACAGGAATTGAAAAAACGGTTGACTACTGCCCCAATATTGACCTTACTAGAGGGTACGCAAGGCTTTGTGGTATATTGTGGTGCGTCCAAAGTTTGTTTGGGTTGTGGGCTAATGCAGAATGGTAAATTTATAGCATATGCCTCCAGACAGTTGAAAATTCATGAGAAAAATTACCCAACCCATGATCTAGAGTTGGCTGCCGTAGTATTTGCTTTGAAAAAATGGCATCATTATCTTTATGGTGTTCATGTGGATGTGTTCGTCAATCACAAGAGTCTTCATTATGTGTTTAGTCAGAAAGAGCTTAATCTCAGACAGAAGAGGTAGTTAGAGTTATTGAAGGATTATGACATGAGTATTCTCTATCACCCAGGTAGGGCTAATGTTGTTGCTGATGCCTTGATCAGGTTGTCTATGGGTAGTACCGCCTATGTTGAGAAAGAAAATAGAGGATTAGCGAAAGATGTGCATAGACTTGCACGATTGGGAGTTCGCCTAATGGATTCCACATAAGGAGGGGTAGTGGTGATGAATGGGGCTGAATCATCATTAGTGTCAGAAGTGAAAGAAAAGCAAGACCAAGATCCTATTTTGCTTGAATTGAATGCAAATGTTCATAAGAAAAAAGTAATGGCTTTTGAACAAGGGGGAGATGGTGTATTGAGATATCAAGGTAGATTATGTGTACCAAGGGTGGATGAACTCCAAGGGAGGATCATGGAGGAAGCTCATAACTCCAGATATTCTATCCATCCGGGTTCCACAAAGATGTATCGTGATTTGAGAGAAGTGTATTGGTGGAATAGTATGAAGAAAGGTATTGTTGAGTTCGTTGCTAAATGCCCGAATTGTCAACAATTTAAAGTAGAACACCAAAGGCCTGGTGGTATGGCCTAGAATATAAAACTTCCGGAATGAAAGTGGGAGATGATTAATATGCATTTCATTATTGGCTTGCCATGGTCTCACAGGGAACATATTCTATTTGGGTGATTGTTGATAGAATGACAAAATCAGCCCACTTTTTGCCGGTAAAGACTTCCCATTCAATAGAGGACTATGCCAAGTTGTATCTTCAAGAGGTAGTTAGACTTCCTGGGGTTCCAATTTCGATTATTTCAGATAGAGGTGCCCAATTTACTGCACAATTTTGAAAGTCATTCCAGAAAGGCTTGGGTTTAAAGGTGAATTTAAGTACTGCTTTTCATCCTCAGACAGATGGTCAAGCCGAGCGCACTATCTAGACCTGGAGGATATGTTGAGGGCGTGTGTGATTGGTTTCAAGGGTAATTGGGATGATCACCTACCCCTCATTGAGTTTGCGTATAGCAATAGTTACCACTCTAGCATTTAGATGACTCCTTATGAAGCTCTTTATGGGAGGCGATGCAGATCTCCTATTGGATAATTTGAGGTGGGTGAAGCTGGGTTGATAGGACCAGACTTAGTTCATCAAGCTATGGAGAAAGTGAAAGTTATACAAGTTGAAAACATCGTAGAGTTTTCAGAAATCCTACAGTGATGTTAGGAGAAGGGAGTTAGAATTTGAAGTATGTGAATGGGTATACTTGAAAGTTTCACCCATGAAGGGTGCTATGAGATTTGGTAAGAAGGGGAAGCTCAGTCCCCGGTATATTGACCCTTACAGAATATCCAAATGGATTGGTAATGTAGCTTATGAGCTGGAGCTACCATAAGAGTTAACAACAGTTCATCTAGTGTTCCACATCTCTATGTTGAAGAAGTGCATGGGTAATCCTTCACTTATCATACCTACTCAAAATATTGGTATCAAGGATAGCTTGTCTTATGAAGAGATTCCTATTCAGATTTTAGATCGCCAAGTTCACAAGTTGAGGACGAAGGAAGTAGCATCAGCCAAGGTTTTGTGGAGAAATCAGTTTGTTGAGGAAGCTGCTAGGGAATCTGAGGAGGATATAAAGAAGATATATCCACTTCTCTTCGAATCCGGAGAAGTTCCAAATCAAGGTACTAATCCTTTTCTTGGGTTTTATTTTAAGTTGGTATGTTGTATTTACATTTTGCTTGTTGGGTGTTTGAGCTAGGTGTTAGATGTTGCGCCTTAGCCTACTAAGAGTAATCTCATTCAAGGACGAATGTTTACCAAGGGGGAGATATTGTAACATCCCGTTACTAGAAAGACTTAGAATTAGAAAGAAACTGTTTTTGGAAATAATCAAATTTGGAAAGTTTGACAAACTTAAGCTAAGTATGAGTTTTGGGTCAACTTCAAATGACCATAAATACCATCTCAAGATAATTTAGGTGTTCTAAAAGATACCGTAGGAAATCTCTTTGAATTATCTTTCCAATGCCACCAAGTTTGATTAATTTCGAGTTCATATGAGGTAGATATGCCCATTTGAAGTTGGGCTGTCTAGATAAGGAAAATCAAAACTGGATTTTAGAAGGGTATTATGGTCTTTTCACTACCCAAATAAATTATGTTGTTTTTGTTAATTACTTAGGGGTCTAAACTGAATTAGATCAGTTTACGCACTCAAAGATTTCACGCTATGGTTTTTAGGGAAAGAACTCAAGAGGAGAAAAAAGAAGAAAGAGCCAAAGTTCGTTGTTCTTGAGTTTTCGCTTGTGGATTTCGCCATGGGTTGATCCCTACGAGGTATGTGAGATCACATAGCGTTGGGTTATTTCACCCACGCGCCAATCATGATTTTATTTAGCGAAAATCATGTTTTGAAAGTATAGAAATTGAATTCTTAATGGATTTGTTTGAAGTTTCTATTGGGTTCTTGATTGTTGAAGTTGTTGAGAAGTTCTTGATTTAAATTCATGAAATTAGATGTTGTTTTGAGTTGATTCTGGCACATTTTGGTTATGTATTCAAATCTAAGTGTTTTGGTAAAGAACCATTCGAGTCTAGAGGGTTTAGAGTTGAAAAACGACCAAGAAAATTCGTCAAAAATCTGGGAACAAGGCTTGGGACGCCGCGCCACTCAGAGCGCCCCAACCCAGACTCTGAAGTTTGGGCATTGGCGCTCGGCGCCAGTCAGAGCGCCAAGGACGCCAGGTCTTCTACCCTTTCCCACTTCTTTCCATTCGAGTTCCCTTGAAACGTACCTATGGTTTTTAGTTGGTTTCTACACTCTAAGGTGCGTCTAAACAACTTTAAATCATCCATAACATGAGATCATAAGCCTTGAATCCATAATTCAATTCAAAGGAAGTTAAGAGTCAAGTCAAGAGAAGTTCATAGAGTCTTCCAAAAGTTATTCACAAATGTTTTAATCTTGTTATAAGACTTGAGTTTTTAGTTGAGTAAAGAGTAAAGATTGAAGTTCATTTCTTCAAAAGAGTATATCGGGACTATGTATTCTCAAAGAGTAAATGTTTTCACATTGAAACAAGAGAGAAAACACCGATTTCCAAGAGACCCTTTGAGCTAGTTTTTGAGTAATTATCTCAAACCACAAAAAGAGTTTTTGTTTTAAACATATGAATTGAGTATTTTGGGCGTAGTATTGAGCACCGATATGGGGACAAGTTCAGATAACTTAAGTCTCCATTAACCATGTAGCGAACGTGGGTAGAAGTGGTCATACTTTTTAGATGACTCCTTAGTGCTTTTTAGCATAAACTAGTGGATTCACATAGTTGAGGAGTTCTATATCCCGACAAGTTGTATGACAGTTCTGGCAGCGTGGGCGAGACACTATATCATCACATTAGCCCATAGTGATTGTTGTCGGTTAGAGAAACTCCCACAAAATTATATTACTTTATATATAAATTGAGTTGTTATTGTATTTCTTTAACAGATTGAGTTGCTACCTGTAACGACTCGGAAAATGATAGGTTAAGCAAGAGCCTATGACTTTGTGTTGACTTTATAATGAGGTTCTATGAGGGGTTTTTTATGTAATTTCATTTTAATTGTGTTACATCCGACAATTTAAAATGAATATGAAGTAGCTTGAAATTGGAAGTAGTCACTTTTGGAAAAAGTTCAGAACCTGGAAATTTGGTTAAGTGTGGGAAATCAGTGAGTTTTTGGCCAACTTTGAGCAGTCATAACTCCTAGCTCAGGATGATCCAGGAGTAGTTCCAGTTATGTTTGGAAAGCCCTTGGAACGATCTTTCCAACGCCACCGAGTTTGCTCGATTCCGAGTTCGTATGAGCGAGTTATGCCCTTTGAAAGTTGGGCAGTTAGCAAGGAGTCCGTCCGGAAATTTAAGGGCATTTTGGTCTTTTCACAAATCTTT
>JAKRZT010013419.1:0-28994 GCA_029582215.1 Solanum sparsipilum
TCCAAAGAGAACCCTTCCTTACTCTTTTAAAATGGAATAAAATGATCCACAATCAGCCTAACACAATAATATAACCTCAAAAGAAAAGATTTGTGAAATGACCAAAATGCCCTTAAATTTCCGGACGGACTCCTTGCCAACTGCCCAACTTTCAAAGGGCATTACTCACTCATACGAACTCGGAATTGAGCAAACTCGGTGGCGTTGGAAAGATCGTTCCAAGGGCTTTCCAAACATAACTGGAACTACTCCTAGATCATCCTAAGATAGGAGTTATGACTGCTCAAAGTTGGCCAAAAACTCACTAATTTCCACACTTGGCCGAATTTCCAGATTTTGAACTTAGCCAATTTCCAGATTTTGCACTTTTTTCCAAAAGTGACTACTTCCAATTTATGCTTAAACTTTAAAAATTCATACGTTAGGCTCTAGTTTCACCTATCTATTTTTAGGGTCGCTACAAAAAGTCGGGGTGTTACAGCACTATAGACATTATATAAGTCATTCTCTAAAGCACTCAAAATGTAGCTCTTACATAAGAAGTCTGCCTGTTTCCATGCTTCAATAATCATGATTTTTTCTCTATTTGGCATTTTAGCAGCAGGCACTGGAGTTACTTCATTGGTTAATTTCTGCAGACCAAGAGTGGTAAGCCAGAAAAATACCCGTTGCTGCCATTCTTTGAAATTCACACCAGAGAATTTTCCTGGTTTCTCTGCTGGTGGTACAACAGTTCGGGTTGGTGCAGCAACAACCACCGTAACATTATCATTAGCCATTTCAGAATCAAAATATGTAACAAACAAAAATTGATACAAATGACTCAGTAAGCAATAACTTAAATTGCAAACAGAATATGAATATAAAACCATGAAGGTTTTTGTCTCCACCAGAACACAAATTAAAATAAAATAAAAAATAATTTCCTTAAGATTGTTGCCAATCTGTGTTTAAAAAACAGTAGAACTGATTCCAATAAACTTTGCAGAAACACGAAGTTACCAAAGTTTAATGAATCAGTGAAGAACAGAAGAACATAAATTAATTCAGAAACTAAAATCTGTAACAACATACCAGAATCTGGAAAAACAGAATAGAAAAGATCAAGCCTACTGAATGCACAGTGTCCCCTTAAGGAGGTTATTCCCCTCTAGTATCCGTGGTTTGATTTGGAATATGTCCTCCCAGGATAGAATGATCTCAATCACCAGTGTATTGATACCCAAAACTCTGGTGTCAGTGAACCACTCAACAGCAGTAAAGTACACGAAGAAACTTAGTGCAGAAGAAGAAGAAATCAGAAAAATTCATAAGGAAAAAGTCTGAAGAACCAATGGTATTTATAGCCAAGAGGAACTGGTTCCGAAAGGTCGCAACCTATCAGAATCCACACGACCATTCCTGGAAGTTTGCAACCTTTCAACCGGTCATGGTTGTTCCTTAAAGTTGCAACCTTTCAAAACAGTCATTTCGAACAGTGGAAAATTCAAATAAAACGAGAAAGTTTAAATAAAATGGGTCACGTGCGGATCCTGAGTCGGGTCAGAACGTTTCGGTTAATTAACTAATTAATTGAAGTGTTTTGGCCATTTAATTTAATTTAATTAATTAAATAAATAATTAAAACAAACTTTGTCCAAAAATAATCTCTCGATCATTTTCCAAAGCCGAAGCCGAGCCAAGAGAGTGACGACGATGACGATGCGAGGGGGATCCCTCTTTCCAACCCTTTTAAAAATTAATAGAAGTGTTTCTCTATTTAAACTCTTCTATTTTTCTTTCCACCACCGATGAGGGAGAATTGCCTTTTTACTAAAGCATAAAGGGACTTTTCAAGTTCCCAACTTTCCAAGTTCCTCTTTTTCCATCTTCCCTCCATTTCCAATTTACTCTTGCTATAACCCAACAATGGTACACAATGTGAGTGTTCAACTTACAGTAAGTGAAAGGATGCCAATGACAATTCCTGTTTTGATTACAAGTCCCAAGTAGCTTCCACTAAAATGTAACATATTCCATGATGGAGGATTTAATCCTTGTTGTAATTTTCCAATCTACCAATATATGAAGATATTGATTAAACAAATATATAGTAAATAACTAAACAAGTGAAATAATTGGGCCTAAACCCCAAAGATAAAAAATATATTTCTTTTTATGTTAGATTAGGACAGGTACAAGTGATTCAAATGGGCCAAAGGCCCAAAACAAAAATGGCTCAAATACTGGCCCAAGCGGACAAAAAACTAGATTTGGGCACAAATCTCTTTCCCTCTTTGTCTTACTATGTTTATTTACTCATTAGTATTTGCCGTTAATCTTAAGGTTAAAAAGTTCAAAACCCTGAAAGACGCATATTTTGTTTTTTTAACGATTTAACTAAGTCAGTCATCTTTAAATGGACTTAAATAATAATTTGTTGAGAAGTATCTCACTTAGATGTTAGTATTCCCATTTTTCTCCTTTCCCCTATAAAATGGTTCTAACTATAAAAATTACTCAATTCAAATTAAGTTAATTTTTAGCCAAATGATTAATTGCCGGATAACCGCATTAGCGGGTGTTTTAGATGTTTTAAAACCCTTCCTAGAACACTAATAAGAACCCCGAACCCCTTTTTTAAAGTTTTCATTAGATTTTCTGGTTTAGTCTTCTGAAAACAATAGTTTTCTTAATTTTACTTTAAAAAATTAAGTGACGACTCTTAAACTAGTCTAAGACATATTTTTAAATAAAACAACATTGACTATTAAACTATAGATTAAAAGGGAAGTTAAAAGATAGTTTAGTAAATAACCTCATTAATTGTGTGGAAAACAGAACATAAAACAGGGATTATTGTCATTTGCTTGGTAAAATTAGTGATGCCAAGAAGACCCTTGAGTTGTTGTAATGACACTATAATAGCAGCTCCAGCCATGAATCCAATCAATGTTGCTTTTGAAAGAAAATCAATAATAAACCCAAGCCTGCAAAATTCATAAAAAAATAATTTCAAGTATTAACAAAAAAGTACTTCATTTGTCCTGTGACACATTTCGAATTTCGAGATTTCATTTTAAGAAATTTGAAGATTCCATGAGCAAACACTCAATCAAACTTAAACTGTTTGACTCTCAAAAAACGATATGTGTCACATAAATTGAAACAGACGAATATATGATTTTACCTTAAAAAGCCTAAAGAAGCTTGAAATAGTCCAACAAAAAAAGTAGATGAAAAAGCAAGTTGAAGGAACAAGTTTGGATTTTTAGTTGGAGACGCCACTTCTCTCAACATAGATCCTAAGATGCAATTGAAACTGGTCCTACTGCTAAATCCCTTGAACTTCCAAGAACAACATAAACAAGAGGAGGCACAAAACTCGAATCTACAATACCAATAAAATCTCATAAGTGGAGTCGAGAATATACACACTACATGAGTATGAGTACTTACAAGTGGGGTCTATAGTTTGGTAGAATGTACTCAGACCATACCCCTCTCTCTGCTCGAGTATAACATATCAAAATAACGAAAAAAGAAAAAAACAATACTCACAAAGACCAACAATTGGAGGTAAGTTAGCCAATTTTGCATAGCTAATCCCCTGCAACTCAAAAAAACAGAATGTTAACACATACTTAGGGTGTGTTTGGTATTAAGGAAAACATTTTTCGGAAAATGTTTTCCAATTTTCTCATGTTTGGTTGGGTTAAATGTTTTGGAAAATGTTTTCCAAATCAACTCATTTTCCTCAAATTTTAGGAAAATGACTTCCCTTCAAAACTTAAGGAAAACATTTTCCAAAACTCTCTTCCAACTTCCAATTAAAAAAAAATTGTTGAAAAAATCAATTTATTTGGTCCCTAACCTCAAACCTGCCTCCCCAACCACCACCCCAAAAAAATAATAATTTAAAGTTTGTTTTTAAATTCAATATTTTTACCCCACCCTCACCCCTACCCCCACCCCCTACCACCACCCCTCCCAAAAAATATTAAAAGTTGTTTTTAAAAGATATTTCTAATTTCAATTTTTTATTTTTTTATACCCCTACCCTCGACCCCCCCCCCCACACCCACCCACCCCCAAAAAAAATTTTAAGTTTGTTTCTAAAAAATATTTTCGACTTCAAAATTTCATTTTTTCCACCCCTACCCTCGACCCCCCAGCCCCTACCAGCCCCCCCTCCACCCCCCAAAAAAGATTTTAAGTTTGTTTTAAAAAAATACTTTTAACTTCAAAATTTCAATTTTTCATCCCTACCCTCGACCCCCCACCCCCTACGAGCCCCCACCCCCCAAAAAAAATTAAGTTTATTTTTAAAAAATATTTTCAATTTCAACAATTATTTTCTACTCTAGTAAAAATAAAAGAAATTTTTCAAAAACATTTTTCATTCATAAATCAAACACTAAAAATCTTTTTCGGAAAATATTTTCTACTCACCAACCAAACATGAGAAAATAAGTCAAAAATCAACTTGTTTTCCAAGAAAACATTTTCCTTCATACCAAGCACACCCTTAATCCTTGCAATTAACTTCAAAATAGAGAAATCACAAAAAATGAATGAACCTGAGGAATTGCAAGACCAGCAATGGTGAGTCCAGATACGATATCATATTTAAACATGTTGAATCCATAATTAGGACACCATTCAAGTATAGGAAAAAAACACTGAGCACCAAGAATCAGTTTTTTTTTCTGTCTGTCCTTTAAATTGTCTTAAAGGATCATCAGGGAAGAAAGTTTATTTAAGCCTGTTTTTCAATTTCAACAAAGTGCTTCTATGTGGTGGTGATACAACTTTATGCACCTCAAAACTACCTGTTGTTATATCTATAACTCTATTTTCTTCCATTTTTTGACACTAACAACAACAACACAAACTGTTAATTTATATATAGCAGTGTTGAACCAGACTTGGAAAATTGAATGAAATGTAAAAGTGTGGAAATGGAAATTTTCATTAAATGGAAGGGTACACTTATCTAAGAAGGTTATGAAATTAATATAAAAGAGTCAGAGTGAGAATACTAAGGTCGGTATGGCGGCAAAACTACTCTCATTCATTTATGTTGTTTCATCTGTCTTAATTTATTTAATTTGATGTGAAATTTAAGAAAGAAAGAAAGGCTGACTTATGGAATATATGTACTTTCTCTGTCTTTATTTGTCCACTTTTCCTTTTTTAGTTGTAATTAATTACTTGTTCATTTTGACAAATCAAGAAAGTACTAACTTTTTTTCTCTATTATGCCCTCAATTTATTACTGTCACAATTCATACCGCCGTGATTGGTACCCACACTAACACTTCGATGGGAGAACCACTACTACAACCCAAACCAAGCAACTAGTCCAAAAACTAAGGCATTTAACATAGGAAAAACAAAAATAATATTAAAAACTGAAGTTCTCATAAACTTCAACAAATGATCTATCAACTATCAATGCGAAAGATAAACATAGAACCTGAAAGTCAATGTACCAAAACATCTAACAACGAACCAAGTCTAAACAAGAAGGGATACAACCCCATACTAATAAACTACTTAACTAACTAAAGCAATTGTCTAAGTCCGGAAATGGTGGACATAGACGAAAGAAAATCCCATGGCAGCTCGGAAGAATTGGCTCACCTTTGAATTCGAAGCGACGTTCACTGATCTTCTAAGCGAGGTCTGTCAATAGTCGCGTGAAGATGCCTTGTACTCAACAAAAATAAGAGCAAGTGCAGTATCAGTACACAATCACAGTATACTGGTAGGATCACGCGGCTATCACACTAGTACAACATAAACAAGTCAAACAACATTATAATCACATGCATATATATATCAACATATACAATATTATCAACATGAAGAATCAATAACACATTTCACATTTTATATCACCTCATTGGTCCTCTCATGGAACTCAATTCAATGGTCCTCTCACGGAACCCAAATCTAAACAATTAGCTTGCCGGAACGTGGCAATCCGATCCCATATTTATGCGGAACGTGACAACCGATCCCATAATTATGTCGGAACGTGGCAATTCAATTCCATATTTATGTCGAAAAGTGGCAATCCGATCCAAGTTAATTATGCCGAAACATGGCAACCGATCCCAAACACACACCACAATCACAAACACAAGTATATCCTCAAGATCATACATTCAAGTCATGATTTCATGGCATTCATCATTCATTTATCTCAATTACAACAAGTGTGATCAACATTGCAACATTCATATACATACAAGTATCATAATGAAGCAAGAACAAGCATAGAATCACAACCCTCACCTACCTCGAAACAAGCTTGAAACCCTAAGAAACCTGATCTTTCCCTTTCCGAATTCATTCTGCTTGTTCTTGGTCTACAAATAATCAATACAACACGGAAATCAACAAACAATCGCTAGTACCCTGAATTACTAACAATTTTATGAACCCTAGATCAAAACCATGATCCCAATCATCTAAATTAGGGTTGTTTCCACCATAGAATCTACAACAAAACCCTCCTCCATTGATATTGACCCATTCTATTACGTTCTACGGATCAAAAAATAGATTCGGAGAGTGAAAAATTTATCTTTAGTCTCAAGAATGGTGAAAAATGAGTAAGAGTCGCCTGGGGGTCGTTCCTTAGCTCAAAAAGTCAAAAAGTGCACAATGCAGTCGTTTAGGGGTTTATTAACGAGTTTAAGTCACGTCGGGCCCGTTGCAGCGGCCCTCATCCTGCTGTAGCGGCCCAGCCAAAGTGGCTCAAACTCCCGCCAGAGCGACATTCTCGAACCAGTGACTAATCGTCTTCCACCTACGATATTGAGTCTCATCGCACCTGCCACAGCGGCCATCATCCCGTTGTAGCGGCCCCGCCAGAGCAACCAAGCTCCCACTAAGGCAGCACAAACAGAACCAGAGAGTCACTTGAAGGAATTCCAAAATCCCATTTCACAACACACCTCTAACCCACGACGATCAGAAAATACCCTTTACGCTAAGATCGATTCCCGAAGATCTACTCACCCAAATTCAATTCCGTAAAGTTGTATGGATTCCTTAACGAGTTATCTAACTACTTATGTAATCCTGATCAAAATTAAATCACCCGATTGTTACTAGATTTTCCTACACCTTAAAGACTCCGATTTCGTCCAAATCTGAACTAGGTTGGGAAAATCCAAATAATACAAAAAAAGTTTTTCGGCCCCAATTTTCCCGCCGTTGGCATTTCTATAACGACGGAAGCAAGTCGTTACAATTACTTTGAAAAATGTAGAACTTTTTGGAAATCTTAAATTTTAATTCATCCACTTCATAATTGATAGAGGTAAAATAGTAAACTCACTTTTCTTAATAGGTGTGTCATTTCAAAAGTGGACAAGTAATTAGGGACAGAGGGAGTATAAAACAAATCATAGATAACTGTATGACTACATATGAAATTTATGGTATGAAAAAAGTCATAGATAATTGGAGTATGTTGTTAAGGCGAAAATGGATAATTAAAATTAAATTATTACTAAATAGAAAAATGAGTCAATTTCATTTTTATTTTTTTTTAAGTATTTTTCTAGAGTCAATTTTATTAACTTTCAAAGCTAAATTAAGTTATATTAATTTAATATTTTGACATAAAATTTAGATATTCAAAAATTAAGAAAATATTATGAATTATAATTTTTTTCCAATAACAACATAATGAAAAAAATATAATATTAGTCAAAATTCATATAATTTGATTCTAAAAAAATTTATGACAAGTAATGTCCTACTCAACTTCTTTGACTTGTTTGAATTATAGATTTTACTAATCTTAAACTGGTAATAAAATCTTTGACTCAATTGGGTTGTAAATTTATTTTAGGAAAACACACACAAAAACCCAAAAAATCTAAAATCCAATGCATTATTCATATTTAACTAATTAAATAAATTGGACGAATACTTTTTTTTTTTAATCCATTTTACAACATTAGTTGATCTCGAGTTCAAATAAATACAGACAAATGCATCAAATAATTTGTTCACATATGTTTAAATTTTGATAAACAAAATCATACTCTATATACCGATATTAAATAACATGTATCTGATAAAATAATTGAAACAATAGCAAATTATTTATAACACCACCTTGGTGGAAAAAAAAATGCAAATATCCTAATTATTCCTAACCAACTTTTTGGAGTTTAAAGTTGTTTCACATTATTAGAAGCCATAAGTCAAAGATGATTAAAGCTAATTATAGGCTCAAATAAGATACTAATTATTCTAGCTTTTTGATCAGTCACGAGTTAGGAAACAAAGAGACATCATTTTGAATATAAGACATAACTTATACACCAAATTGGCACATTCTCTATACTTTAATTTGTTGTTCAATTATAATTAGTACTACTCACTTTTTCATCCTCCTAAATATAAGAGAAAAGCAAAGTTAGGTGTCCAAATTTGGAAGTAGTGTAGTTTATTTTTATTAAGATTAAGATGTTTAAATTTGAATGTATATATTTGAATATTAAGATGTGATTAAGATATAGAGGTATGAATCTAATGAAGATCTAAATATTAAATAGTTAAGACTGCTTCTCCAACAACTGAATGTATAAAATTTGTCTTTGTTTAAAAAATAATGTGATTGTTTGTATCGATTTGAGATGTGGTTGACTGATGATGATAGTTGTGGATAATATCTTATGGTATAATGGTTGGTAGTTGTGATTAACCATGGATGTTGTTGTTGATGGCTGATAATTAGTAGTAGAATGATAGCTAATGGTGATAGTGAATGAATGATAAAGGTAATTAGTGATATATAATGTTGACTAATGATAGTAATTATCGATAGTGATTACTAGATGTAATAATGGTTGATGGTGATGATTGATAGTGATTATAACTAATGACGATTGATTTTGGTGATTGACGACGATAATGGTGGTTGTGGTTGGATTAAGGGTGGTGGTTGTACTTTGTAGATGGTAGGTGGTGATAATTGTGGGTGATGTGTGAAAATAACTGAAATAACGATAAATTTGCATTTCATAATTAAGATTCAAAGCTTAAAAATAAATCAACTTAATAATTAAAATTAAAATCTTCATTTAACTCGCAATGTGGAGGGAATACGCTAATTAATTTAGCAAAAAGAATACCAATAAACTTGTATTTAATAATTAAGATTCAAACTTTAAAAATAAAATCAACTTAATAATTAAAATTAAGATCTTCATCTAACACGCAATGTGAACGGAATAAGCTAATTAATTGAGCAAAAAGATAAATAGAGAATGGATCAATATAACTACTACAAAAATGAACTTTAGCGGCAATTTTTTTGCGGCAATCAGGTAATTGCTGCTGATGTATTTAGGCGGGGCAAACTATCAGCGACTAATGTATAATGGCCAACAACACGTACATTTTTAGTAGCAATTTTAAAGAATAGCCGCAAAAGAGCTTCTTCTTTTTTTCTAAAAACAAATCTCCCGCCTTTCTCTAAAACTTTTCCCCTCCCGCTTTTCTCCAAATCCTGGAGAAAAAAGCTTTCCTACACTTTTAAGGTAAACATTAATAACCTAAAAAGTTGTCCTACACAAATAAGGAAAAGATTACTAAAAACATCTCCCAGGCAAATAAGGATTCAGCAGCCTAAATCGTTATATTAAGACGCACAGACGACATATATCTCTCTCACAAAAATGGCTTCCAGTAACATAGCGAAGTCCAGCAACAACAAGCTTTTTAGAAAATTTTAGGTATGTAGATTGCTCCACTCAACTCCTCTGTTTCTATGATTTTCTATAATTTTTGTTGCTCTATAGATCGTCATCTAGAATTCAGTGTGTAATTTTTCTTATATCATGTTCATTAATCAATATTTAAGCATTAACAAGGAAAAAATCGAAAATATACTTGACGAACTAATCAGTTTTAGGCATTAATTGTGATTTCCAAGTGATTTGATTCGTAAAAATATGTTTTCCTCTGTTTGTGATGTTTGGCCGTTTTGATTATGAGTAAAGATCTGTTCTTTTAAATTTTCAAGTTTAGCGATTATATAGACCCTCTGTTTTGACTCCATAAACTCTCTATTATTTATACTCATGTTAAATACTTAAAATCGTGATTATAAAGTGTTGAAAACATCAGTCATATGAATCTTATTTTATGTAGATGTGAACTGTTCAATTAGTTCATTTTATTATATATCTTTAGGTTAATGATCCATTGTAATGCCGAAGCCAATATTTATATATCTTGAACTGTCGCAAATCACAATTTAGCAATTAAATTATATTTGATGTCTCTCAACTATAAACACGATATAGTTGTGGGTAATGATTTAGTATGACTACCTTGGACTTTAACGATTTCAGATGTTTTTACGTGAATAATCGAATTTGTAGATGCTTTGATTATGTTTGGTTTTTATTTTGGCCTTCATGTTTGACATTTAGGATTGTTTCCTCTGAATTCCTAAGTGACTTTTGTACTTGAAGAACATTAAAACAGCACCTGTAGACCCCTCTATTTTTAGAAATTAGTTGCAGCCCATTTATATCAACTAAAGCTCGAGCAAGAGTTGTAACGACATATAGTTTCAGCATTACTATTTTACTAAGCCTTGAAGTAGTAGTGACATCACTTTATGGTGGATATATTCTCTGTGTTTTGCCTTGAGAAGAAGAAGAATGGGATCAGTGTCATCTTGTAAGATTCAGCCCGAGAAAGTAATTCAGTTGAATCACGTTAAGGCCTGTGTGAACAAGTAAAGTCCTTTAGTCTTCCTGTCAGCAAGTTTTTCTCATTTGCTTCTCAGTACAGATGGCTTTGATAATTGGAGTCTGTGTAATCCCCTCATGTTCTATTAGAGGAAGTTATCTACAGGAGAATCTCTTTACTTACAAGTAGAGTGAATTATGAAATATGAGCAGACTGCTAAAGGCGTGATTTGAAGTCCCTCTTAGTTTATAAGTTTACTGAAATGTTAGCTGAATGTTGTTGGTTGTGTTTATTGTCTGGCATGCTTAGTTCTTATTTCTCTAGTAATCGTAGAAACTTCCTGACATCGTATCATAAACAATATCATTAATGTAAATCTGGGGAGATGGTGGAGGTTTTGTTAGAGGAGGTGAACAGACCAGCAATCTAAGTACTAGCTTATTCAGATAAGAATTATAAATGCATCAAGCCAAATTATTGCCATGTTAGTATTTGGATCCTTTTTCAATCAGGAAAGTTGAAGCATTAGAATACCATGAAGATCTTCTAGTTCATTAATGGTCCATGAATATAGAATTATTCTTAAAAAACTTTTTCTTAGATGGTATACGTTAATCTGAACCTTGCTATGTGCCTCTGAGATTGCTATGTGCCTCTATTCTCTCCAAATCTGTGTAGCACTCTTTCCAAATCACTCGCCAGTGTTTTTGCCCTCTTCACTAGTTTCATTACCTCCTTAGTTACCAGCCCTTTTCATGCTAACGGCTACTATTTTCAGAGATTGATATTCACTTAGTAGCACTTCCCTATCAATATGTTTGAATTGCTTTTCTGAAACCTCAGAGTCGGTGGGTTCTTCAATCAAGCCCAATTACACCAAGGGGCTGTTATTTCTGGTTCATACATATCATCATCAGTTACTTAAAAATTACAATCTGTACCAATATCATCAGCCGTTCCCACAATATTGTCAAAATTATAACTAGAATCTAGTTTATATCTAGTGGATAAATCATCAAATATATCAGAATTCAGTCCACGTATTAAAGAAGAAAGTTCATCATAAGAATCTTAATAACAGTTCCTGCTTTTCTATTTGCTTTTCAAGAACTTTAGCCTTCTTCAATCTTTCTTTGGCTTCAGCAAGTTTCTCTTCCCACTTCACTTGCAATTGCCTTGGACAAGTTGCTTAGACAGGTTGCTGGAGAGTTTATTGAACTCGCAATTCCTTTTCAGCGCGTGCAACAAATCATATCACCTTCTCAGATTATCAATTAATTTAAACATGAAACACACAACTATAGAGCTCTAATTACTGTTCTCACTACATTTAACACTCATCAACTTCTATACCTAAGAATTATTGAGAATTTCGACAACAAAATAGATTTTGCATACACTTAGGAATCATTGTACATTAGATTAGATGGCCCTACATACACTTAGGAGTTTATGCATATTAGGAATATATCAATCTGGATTAACAAAAGACATTAACAACTGATGGTTTCATCTTTACTATTTCAAGCATCTGTTCTTTGCAAATCTGTCCAACAATTGGACTCACAATTCCCTTGGACAAGCTGCTGGACAAGTTGTTGAACTTGAAATTCCTTTTCACTGGGTGCTACAAATCCTTTTAACCATCTCAAATTAAAAGACAATCAGAAACTTTCTCTTGGTCCTTTTTTTTTTACTAGGTGTGTGGTTGTATAATTTGTTTATTTTGTTGGAGAAAAACATGAAATATTCTATACTTTTAGAAATTATTTGTTTCCTAGTTACATTAACTAAAGATCAAACAAGAGTTGTAACAATGATTGATCCCATTACAACTGAAGGCATTGATTCCCTTTAGGACTTCATTGAAAGATACATAACATGTTGATTACCATCTCCTGTATTGTGCCCTATATACTAATAATATGGATATTTTTATCTAAAATACATTTTTGATTAATTTTATCTTTTTTTACTAACGTATTTTTAGCTCCTACAATAATTGTAGAAAATAAAATCATTTCTTGAACATCATGAACAATTCTAGAAATAAAAGATGGATGTCTTTTGATAGACTTAGTAAAGAATACTTGGATGGAGTAGAAGATTTTTTAAATCATGTATTTTCTAAAAAACAAGCAAGAGAGAAAATTACATGTCCTTGTATCGAATATGTACTTATCCATCAAGTAAATCGAGCAACAACTTATGATCATCTTGTTGTTAATGGTATTATGCCATCATATGATAACTGGTTTTGTCACGGAGAGTCTCTTGAGGGATTAGACAATACTGAAGTAAATAATCAGAAGTAGGCAACTGTAAGAGGTGATGATATGAGAGGATGATGCCTTTGGAGGTTGTACGGAGTTCATAGATAGTGACATCAATGAAAGAGGTGAGCTGGAGCAAAACGTAGAAGAAAATGTTGATCATCCATCTGAAAAGCAACCTCATCCAGAGATGGATAAGTTTGAACAACTCATGAAGGAGGCAAATGAAGAATTATATCTTGGTTGCAAGAAGTTTAGCAAATTATCCTTTTTGTTGCATATCTATCGTACAAAATGCATGTTCAAATGGTCAAATGAATCCTTTAATTCATTGCTTGGACTACTGAAGGACGCACTACCTAAAGGATATGAATTGCCTTCTTCTTTCTATGAGACCAATAAGATAATTAAAGGTTTGGGCTTAAAGTATGAAAAGATTCATGCTTGTCCTAGTGATTGTATGCTTTTTAGGAAAGAACTTGCCCATAAGGATGTTAATGAATGCAAAATTTGTGGGGCTTCTAGATGGAAAAATAATGCTAAAAAAATTCTAGCCAAGGTCCTAAGGTATTTTCCTTTAAAACCAAGTTATCTGGACTAAAAACTCATGATTGTCATGTTATAATGCAAGAGCTTCTTCCTATTGCCTTACGAAGATCAACATATAAAAGAATCAGTTCTGTTATAATTGAACTATGCACATTCTTTCGTGTTTTATTTAGCAAAGTGTTAAAACTAGATGAGTTAAAGTTACTTGAAGAAAGAGTTCTAGAAATATTGTCAACTATGGAGAAGTTCTTTCCCCCCGAATTCTTTACTATTATGGTACACTTGGTAACTCACTTAGCAACATAGGCTAGACTTGCGGGGATAGTACATTATCGTTGGATGTATCCAATTGAGAGGTACAAAGAATATCATTGAATCTTCACTGTATTTTTTTAGTTCGTAAATCTTATAATATCAAAAAAATATTACCTAATTTTATAGGTACTTGGATACTTTAAAATCATATGTTCGTAATCGTGCATGCCCAGAAGGTTCAATAGCAGAAGCATACATAGCGAATGAGTGTTTGACATTTTATTCACGATAATTGGAGGGTGGAGATTCAAGGTCTTATTGTTCTAAAACATTTGATGATCAAATTGAGCATGATACTAATAAAGAAGAATGTATCTTTCCTACTGTTGGGGAGTCATCTAGTGGAATAGATGTATTTAAGTTAGATGAGAAAACGTGGTTACAAGCACATAGACATGTGTTATTCAATTGTGAGTCAGAGGTGGTTGAGAATTATAAAAAGTAAGTTTTATATCTATCTATCTATCCATCTATCTATATAAAAGTGTTATTTGATAACAAAATTGATAGATAAGAGTTATGTTAATAGTGAACATATTGCTGAAATCAAGAGATCACATCATAAGCGTCGTTTGAATCACCATCAACTTGACTGTCTGCATTTTGATACATTTCCAGAGTGGTTCAAGTAAAAAGTAAGTACAACATCTAAGTCATTGGTCAAGCTAACTCTTTTCCTTGTACTTATATTGTATTTATAATTGTATCTTTCAATTTTGTTAGGTAAATGAGTTAGAGGCTACATCTAACATCATAGAGGATGTTAAGAGTCCTCGCACAAGGGCCGTCTTTTATTGCAAGAAGATTCAATGTAAATAATGGGTATCGCTTTTGACCTAAACAAAGTGAAGAGTTCAAGGAGACACAAAATAGTGGTGTTATGGTTGTTTCAAAGACTAAAAGTTATGCATGTACAAGTGGCAATGCTCCAAAGTCATCAAATATCACATATTATGGTAGATTGAATGATATTGTGGAGTTAAACTATTATGAAGAATTTAAGGTTGTCTTATTTAAGTGTGATTGGGTTGATATAACCAAAGGTAGAGGAGTTAAGGATGATGAACTGGGTTTCACAATTGTGAATTTCTCACGCATGGCTGACACTGGCAATCGAGAACGTCATGAGCCTTTTATTTTTGAAGAACAAGCTCAACAAGTAATATTTGTTCAAGATCATGTAGATCATGAATGGTTTGTCCCCCGGTTAATTAAACCTCGAGACATTTTTTATATGGGAGATGAAAATAGTGTGCAATTTGAGTCATAAATGCAAAGTGATCTCACAGACTTGTCTCTCTTAAAAACTGCTTGTGTTCCAGAGAAGAGTGTTATGATTGGGTTAGAAGTGGTGTCGATGGGATAGTAACTAAAACGTACATACATTGTCACGCCCCGAGCTACCCCCGAGAAGCGGACATGGGACCTAGGACCACAAGTGATCCTAAGCTAACCATGCTGGCATGATCATGAGCATACTAAAGATAATAAACTGATGCGGAAGATAAAATCATAAATAAATCTGAAAAGATGGGGAATACCCATATACTATAACTAAGATATATGAAAACTGATGAGTTTAATACAAATAAGATATTAGTTCAATACTAAGCTGAATCTAACTATGTCTGAAAATAGCCTCTAACTGACTAGAAATGCTGGGACAGGCCCCAGCTAAGTCTAGCAAACCTGAAACAAAGGGACTAAAAATACTGAAAAGAAACTCATGACTATTGTCCTCGGAGAATGAGGACTCATCGCTGATTCAGCTGAACTGGAGATCGGGAACTGATGTAAGCGTGAACTGGATGTTGAGAAACTGAACCTACATCACGAGAAGATGTAGCGCACGTATGCGTCATTACTTGAAAGGTATTGAGCATGCAAGATAGAGTAAAGCTGAAATAACATATAACTGAACAAAGCATATAAGCAATGATAGAATCTGAACATGATATAGATATTGAATGCTGAGATAACTGAATGCAGTGACCAATTTATAACATACTGAAACTGAATACTGGATATATTGATAAATGGTCAATGCAATAGAATCTGACTGAACTGTGGGAGCTACTAATAACCGAAAATAAAACCATATGAGCTAAATGTGGAGTCTGATGTATACGCCCCATCGAGAGGACCCAATATACCCTGCCAGAGGTATAGAGGCATGTTGGCGTAATCAATGAAACGATGCCCACAGAGAGGACTTACAACCTACGTAGCTAGTAGTTCTGGGACGATATGGGTACGCTGAACCCTAGTCCAACTCGGTACTATGCTACTCCCAATGGATTAAGTGATTAACACATTATGACTGAATTTCTGTAAGTTACTGGATAGCTCAAACTGGACATGCAAACTGAATATGCAATAATTAACTGATATTGATGCATTAATAACTAAGGCATGTATAACTGAATAACTGAAATATCTGACCTAGCATGTGTAGTTCAAGAACTAAAGAAATACATAGCTAGGGTTCTGGAATTCATGCAATAAATTGAATATTAACATACTAATATGATTTGGATCATTCTAACAGCTAAGAACCCTATAATTCTAACATTTAAGAAACCCTAGGTCTAGTCATAATAAGGGAATCAAGAAATTGTCTGAAAACTAGGGACCTTATGGGTGAAAGGAACCTACTAGTGAAATCCCACATACCTAGTAACAAATTTCACGGAGAAATCCCTAGAATTCGGGGCTAGAACTGATGGAACCTTGTTGCGTTCTTGAAGTTAGGGTTGGTCGCCTCTTTCTCTTCTTACGCTTCTTATTTTCTAAGTTCTGAAGAATGATTTGACTTAGGTAAGTTCTAGTTATGTTTCTAGGCTTAAACTGACTAAAACCTCATAATTTAGGGTCTAAACGACGTAGCTTAGGGGTTAAACGAAATAGGAAAAGACCAAAAGACCCCTGACTTAACTACTATCAGAGTGACTGATAGACGGGACCTACGGGCCGTGGATGGAACGAGGGTCCGTGCTGGTCGATCGTCGTTTGCGTCAAAGGCTGGGTAAAGGGGGACTCGATCCACGGATCGTGGTCTGACCTACGGACCGTGGGTCTATCCGTGGGTCGATACTTAGCTGATTTTCTGAGCTGGGTTTGGGGAAGGGTTGCAGTGGTGAACCACGAACCACCAGCACGGGCCGTGGTCTGACCTATGTTCCGTGGATGGCAACCGTGGGTTGCACCAGCAACTTCCCAAAATTTGCATTGTTGGTCTGTTTCGAATACGGGGTGTTACATTATCTCCCCCTTGGGACCATTCGTCCTCGAATGAAGACTAAACTAGCTGAAATGGAGGGAGAGGGCTGCAATCCCTACCACTAAACACTGAGAACTAAATTTCTGACTAAGCTGAGTTCCAAGAACATGCAAATACGCTGAAAATGCAAGTACAAACTAAAGGAACGTGATTCTAAGACTGAATTTACGCATGAATGACTGAAAAACTAAAGAGGAATTATTACCTTAAACTTGAGTGGAATCAAAAGGAAAGAGGTGAGGATTCTTGGCTTTCATGGCCGCTTCTGCTTCCCAAGTAGCTCCTTCTACAGACTGACTCCTCCACCAAACCTTTACTGAAGCGACTTCTTTGTTTCTCAACCTTTTAACTTGACGATCAAGAATCTCAACTGGTACATCCTCACAAGAAAGGCTATCTTTTACAGCCACAGTCTCTATTGGCACTACGGATGCTAGATTACCCACACACTTCTTCAAAAGTGAAATTTGAAAGACTAGATGCACTGCTGCTAAATTTGCTGGCAACTCTAACTCATAAGCCACTTTACAAATCCTTTTCAAGATCCGGTAAGGGCTTACATATCTGGGACTGAGCTTTCATTTCTTGCCAAATCTCATCACCCCCTTCATAGGTGACACTTTCAGGAAAACCCAATCATCAACTTGGAACTCTAGTTCCCTTCTTCTCACATCTGCATAAGACTTCTGGCTACTCCGGGCAGTCTTAAGTCTATCTCTAATGAGTTGCACTTTCTCCATAGCATCAGGGACTGAATCTGGTCCTATCAAAGCTGTTTCACCTACTTCAAACCAACCAACTGGTGATCTACATCTACGCCCATACAATGCCTCATAAGGGGTCATCTGAATGCTGGAATGGTAACTATTGTTGTAGGCGAACTCTATAAAAGAAAGGTGATCATCCCAACTACCCTTGAAGTCTATCACAAAAGCTCTCAACATGTCCTCTAAGGTCTGAATGGTATGTTCTGCCTGACCATCCGTCTGTGGATGAAATGTTGTGCTAAGGTTAACCTGAGTACCAAGACCCTTCTAAAATGACTTCTAGAAATGAGAGGTAAACTGAAGACCTCTATCTGAGATGATAGACAAAGGAACCCCATGCAACCTCACAATCTCATTAATGTAAAGCTTAGCGTAATCCTCCGCCGAATCTGTAGTTTGACTGCCAAAAAGCGAGAAGACTTAATAAACCTATCAATAATCACCCAAATGGAGTCATGTTGTATGCGAGTACAAGGTAAACATGTGATGAAGTCCATGTTGATCACTTCCCACTTCAAAGTAGGAATGTAAATCTCTTGAGTCATACCTCTTAGTTTCTGATGTTCTACCTTGACTTGCTGGCAATTGGGGCACTTAGCCACAAAGTCTGCTATATCTCTTTCCATACCATTCCACCAATAGACTTCCCACAGATCGCGGTATATCTTTGTGGCACTTGGATGAATATAATATATGGAGTTATGGGCCTCTGCAAAAATATGCTATCTTAATTCACCCACATCAGGAACCCACAATCTACCCTGATAGCTCCATTCTCTGATTGTGGACTGCACCCTTAAGTTCAAGCAAGATTGGATCACTATCTTGCTTTTCCTTGACTTCCACTACCAAAGAAGATTCTGCCCCATTTTGAACCATTACACCATCATCTGATATGGTCATAAGACGAATTCCTAGGCGAGCAAGTCTGTGAACATCCCTTGCTAGCTCCTTTCTTTCTACCTCAACATGTGCTACACTACCCATTGATAATATGCTAAGAGCATCTGCTACTACATTCACCTTACCCAAATGGTAATGCACGATCATATCATAATCCTTGAGGAACTCAAGCCACCTTCTCTGGCGAAGATTCTACTCTTTCTGGGTGAATACATATTGGAGGCTCTTATGGTTTGTGAACACATCTACATGAACACCATACAAGTAGTGTCTCCAAATCTTGAGTGCAAACACCACTGCTGCAAGCTTGAGGTCATGAGTCAGGTAATTCTTCTCATGTACCTTAAGTTGTCTAAAAGCATAAGCTATAACCTTACCTCGCTGCATCAACACACAACCTAGGCCAACTATGGATACATCATAATAAATGACATAACCGTCTGAACCCTTTGGTAGAGTCAAAACAGAAGCTGTAGTCAACCTGGTTTTCAGTTCTGCGAAGCTTTTCTCACAATCATCTGACCATTGAAACTTGACCATCTTCTGAGTCAACCTAGTTAATGGTGAGGCTATGGATGAAAATCCTTCCACGAACCGTCTGTAATAGCCCACTGGACCTAAGAAACTTCTAATATCTATAGTAGAGGTAGGTCTGGGCCATTATTTCACTGGTTCTATCTTCTGGGAATCTACTCGAATTCCTTCACTAGACACAATATGCCCAAGGAAGGAAACTGATTGTAACCAAAACTTGCACTTGTTAAATTTTGTAAATAACCGGCGATCTTTGAGAGTTTGCAGAACAACTCTCAAGTGACTCTCATGTTCTTCCTCATTCCTAGAGTAAATGAGGATATCATCAATAAAGACGATAACGAACAAGTCAAAGTACTTCTTGAACAATATGTTCATTAAATCCATGAAAGCTACAGGAGCATTGCTTAGTCCAAATGGCATAACTACAAATTGGTAATGACCATACCGAGTTCTGAAAGCTGTCTTCGAAATATCACTATCTCTGACTCTAAGTTGATGATAACCTGATCTGAGGTCTCTTTTTGAGAAATGACTAGCACCGTGAAGTTGGTCGAACAAGTCATCAATCCTGGGGATGGGATACTTATTCTTGATTGTGACTTTGTTCAACTGCCTATAGTCAATGCACATTCTGAGAGAACCATTTTTCTTCTTTACGAACAACAGTGGTGCACCCCATGGCGAAATACTAGGTCTGATGAAGCCCTTATCTAGAAGGTCTTTCAACTACTTTTTCAATTCTTTAAGCTCAGTTGGAACCATTCTATAAGGAAAAATAGAGATAGGCTGGGTATCTAGAAGGAGATCAATTCCAAAGTGGATTTCCCTTTTGGGAGGAACTCCGGGAAGATCATCTGGAAACACTTCTGGAAACTCATTGACTACAGGGACTGACTCAAGAGTTGGGGATTCGAAACTAGAATCCTTAACCTGAACTAGATGATAGAGATAACCCTTACAGATCATCTTTCTAACCTTCAGGTAAGAATTGAATCGACCGATAGGCGCTAAGCTACTACCCTTCCATTCTAAGATTGGTTCGTCTGGAAACTGAAAACGAACAATGCTAGTTCTACAATTGACTGAGGCATAACATGAATGTGACCAATTCATGCCTAGAATGACATCGAAGTCTACCATTTCTAACTCTACAAGATTTGCTGAGGTGACTTATGGGAGATTGTGATAGGGCAATTTTTGTATAACCGTCTAGCTATAACTGGGTCACCGACTGGAGTAGAGACTGAGAAAGGTTCTGGGAGAGTTTTTGGACTAACACTGAATTGGACTGATATATAAGGAGTTACAAAAGAAAGAGTAGCCCCTGGATCTAATAAAGCATAAACATCAAGATCAAAGACTCGTAATGTACCAGTGACTACATCAGGAGAATCTTCCTAATCTTGACGAGCCTGAAGAGCATAGAGCCTCTTTTGGCGTTGTCCGCCACCTGTACCAGATGAGTTACCCTGCTGAGTCGGGCGACCTGTTGGTGCTGCTGAAGTTGTAGACTGAGCTCTATCATTATTTCCTCCTTGACTCTGTCTAGAAAGACAATCCTTCAATCTATGACCAAACTGACCACACCCAAAACATCCTTTCTTACCTGCAAAGCACTCGCCCGGATGGTTCTTACTACATTTAGGGAAAGTTGGGTAAGTTTTGGTGCCTGAAACACTACCTTGAGACTTAGAGCCTGACGCCCTACCTTTCTGATCGTTACAGAACCTGGGGGATGGAACACTAGCTGATGAAGGGGCTGGGGTCGAAGACTTCTGCTGAAACTGCAAGCGATTTCCACCATCTGATTTCTGTTGGGAATACTTGTAGTTACCTGTTCTTGCTTTCTTAGTCTCCTTAGTCTGTTCCCTAAGCTTATCACCCTCAACCTGCTGAGCAATAGTCATGAACCTAGAGATGTTCATGTCCCCCAACAACATAGCATTCCTGCACTCTATTTTCACTAAGTCTAACACCCCATAAAGAAACTTATTCATCTGAGCCTTGGAGTCAACAACCATGTGAGGAGCATACCTGGAGAGTTGGTTAAACTTAAGCCCATACTTTTGGACCGTCATGTTACCCTGCCTTAAGTTCATAATTCATGGGCCCTTGTGTCTCTCAACTCTATGGGAAAAACCTGTCCAGAAAGGTTTCGCTGAAACAATCCCAAGTAATATGAGCTGCATCTGTACCCCTGTTCTCCTTCTACTGAGTATACCAGATATGAATTACATCCTTAAGTTGGTAAGATGCTAACTCGACCCAATCATTCCCAGTTACCTGCATCACTTCAAAGATCTTCTTGACCTCATCAATGAAGTTTTGGGGATATTCTCTAACTTGCGATCCTAAGAACTCTGGCGAATTCATCCTAACAAAGTCTCGCACCCTGGCTGCAGCTGACCCAACATTGGCATTTACCGGAACTGGAACCCGCTGATTGTTCTAGTTGGCCGCACTCTGAGCCAACATCTGAGTGGCGTTTCTGAATTCTGCATTCGACACTTCTTGATCAGGGACTGGAGGAGTTGTGTTTGCGTTCCTGGCAATCGCATTCCTGGCATTAGCTCTATGAAGAGGCATGATCACTGAAATGTAGAACGTTGAGTTAAGACGGAATTAGATCATACCTTACGCACGATAAAAGTAACAAGAAAATGAAGATTTCTCCTAAGACATTTTGTAGCCTCCCTCTCATTAGATGTGGTGCGCACTACACATCCATAAAAAGGATCTACCTAGTGCGGCTTTTCAGACATCCTAGGACACTTAAACCTAGTGCTTTGATACCAAGTTTGTCACACCCCGAGCTACACCCGAGACGCGGACACGGGACCTAGGACCACAAGTGATCCCAAGCTAACCCTGCTGACATGATAATGAGCATACTAAGGATAATAAATTGATGCAGAAGCTAAAATCATAAATAAATCTGAAAAGATGGGGAATACCCATATACTATAACTGAGATATATGAAAATTAATGAGTTTAATACAAAGAAGATATTAACTCAATACTAAGCTGAATCTAACTATGTCTATAAATAGCCTCTAACTGACTAGAAATGTTGGGACAGGCCCCAACTAAGTCTAGAAAAACTGAAACTAAGGGACTAAAAATACTAAAAAGAAACTCATGACTATTGTCCTCGGAGAATGAGGACTCACCACTGATTCTGCTGAACTGAAGATTAGAAATCGATCTAAGCGTGATCTGGATGCTGAGAACCTGAACCTACATCAGAAGAAGATGTAGCGCACATATGCGTCAGTACTTGAAAGGTACTGAGCATGCAGGATAGAGTAAAGCTGAAATAACATATAACTGAACAAAACAGATAAGTAATGACATAATATGAACATGATATAGATATTGAATTCTGAGATAACTGAATACAGTGACCAATTTATAACATGCTCAAACTGAATACTGGATATACTGATAAATGGTCAATGCAATAGAATCTGACTGAACTGTGGGAGCTACTAATAACCAATAATAAAACCACATGAGCTAAATGTGGAGTCCGATGTATACTCTCCGTCGAGAGGACCCAATATACCCTGCCAGAGGTATAGAGGCATACTGGTGTGATCATCAAAATGATGTCCACAAAGGGGATTTATAACTTACGTGGCTAGTAGTTCTGGGACGATATGGGTACACTGAACCCTAGTCCAACTCGGTATTATGCTACTCCCAATGGATTAAGTGATTAACACATTATGACTGAATTTCTGTAAGTTACTGGATAGCTCAAACTGGACATGCAAACTGAATATGCAATAATTAACTGATATTGATGCATTAATAACTGAGGCATGTATAACTGAATAACTGAAATATCTGACCTAGCATGTGTAGTTCAAGAACTAAAGAAATACATAGCTAGGGTTCTGGAATTCATGCAATAAATTGAAAATTATCATACTAATATGATTTGGATCATTCTAACAACTAAGAACCCAATAATTCTAACATTCAAGAAACCCCAGGTCTAGTCATAATAAGGGAATCAAGAAATTGTCTGAAAAATAGGGACCTTATGGGTGAAAGGAACCTACTAGTGAAATCCCACATACCTAGTAACAAATTTCACGGAGAAATCCCTAGAATTCGGGGCTGGAACTGATGGAACCTTATTGCGTTCTTGAAGTTAGGTTTGGTCGCCTCTTTCTCTTCTTACGCTTCTAATTTTCTAAGTTCTGAAGAATGATTTGACTTAGGTAAGTTCTAGTTATGTTTCTAGGCTTAAACTGACTAAAACCTCATAATTTAGAGTCTAAACGACTTAGCTTAGGGGTTAAACGAAATAGGAAAAGACCAAAAGACCCCTGACTTAACTACTATCAGAGTGACTGACGGACGGGACCTACGGGCCGTGTATGGAATGAGGGTCTGTGCTGGTCGGTCGTTGTTTGCATCAAAGGTTGGGTAAAGGGGGACTCGATCCACGGATCGTGGTCTGACCTACTATCCGTGGGTCGAGACTTAGCCGATTTTCTGAGCTGGGTTTGGGGAGGGGTTGCAGTGGTGAACCACAGACCACCAACACGAGCCGTGATCTGACCTACGGTCCGTGGATGGCAACCATGGGTTGCACCTGCAACTTCTCAAAATCTTTATTTTTGGTCTGTTTTGAATACGGGGTGTTAGATACATTCTCTAGCTTCTACGAATAATGGTGAAGCTAATGCTGAGGGAGTAAATGACTTTGAGAATGAAAGTGATTCTTAATAAGATAGGTGGTACTTATAAAATAAAGTTTTTGCAAGTTTATTGAAGAACTTCCAACGATTTGTTTAATTTAAATAAAATATCTTTGTTGCTTTCAATTTGAATAAAGTTTTTGCAAGTTTATAGTTTATTGATTGTAGCTCTTGGATTGTGATATGATAAGGTGTTCTTATCACTGGATAACTGATTTTTTGGTACACCAGCTTCTCTTATAATTAGGATTATTTTTGTCGCTAAGCTTTTTTCGTTTGCACAATTCACTATTTATGTGTTTTTCATAGCTTGATGAGATGAAGCTTCCTCCTATTTTTCATGTGATGTAATATATGTTTGAGTTAATCTGAACCTAATGTTGCTAGATAGTGGCTTCACTTAAGAGAAGGAACAATGCAAACTAGAGGTCGGCAACACCTTAGTTATTGAACAAGATGATGAAGTTTTGCGACTTTATATTAAGCAGTTAAGTGATGATCATGATAACTCTGCAGTCCAACCTTATCTTGAGCAATTGGTAGATAATCAGAACAACTTTGTAGACCAAGCACATGATGGTGAATCTAATGAGTTGAATAGTTCTATTGGTGGCACTGCAGTTCTACCTAATGATGAATAACGTAATACTATTTTTACTCTGCATTGTTTTAAGATCTTAGTTTCTAGGTGTGTGTGGTTGTAGTATCGCTCTGCCCTTCTGGGATGTTATCTATCTTGAAATTCTTGAGTCAAAACATATACGTATTAAAAAGGAACTGAGACAAAAGAAAATTTGGAGAGTAAACAGGGGATTTCCTTTATGCTAAGTGTGTGTAGTTTTATTACGTGCACAATTTAGGAGTGAAAACATGGGGTACATATGAAAAGTTTTATTACCTGCTCAATTTTGGAGAATAGCTAGCTTTCTACTATTGTGTAATAGCTTGATTTTAAGTGTCAGTTCTTTTTTACTTTGCTGCATTAAAAAAATATATCATGCATCTGGTGTTGCTTTTCAGTGTTTTTGGAATCATTTTCCTATGAATGGATTATGTTAATGCAGCAAAGCCTGCACATGCTGCTCAACACCTGGAAGTCTTTTTTTCTTGTTTTGATCACATTTAGCCAGCTTTCCACCAACTTCTTGTTGGCTAGCTGTAGACATAGAAGGAAAGGCTAATCAATATAACTATATAATCCATATTTATACTAAAATCCAGATTGTATCTAGTAAACAAAAGATGAAAAATAGTAGTAACCACAAAATAGCTTATCGGCCAGTAGACTCGAAGTGTCATGGGATGGCAGCAAATCTCTTCCTTTTGTACAATTAGAACAAAAATGGCGGGATAAGTTACAACGCGAACTAATTTGAAAAAAGTACTGTCATTTCACATTGTGATTGACCACCTTAAATGAAGGCTAGTAGGTAGAGAACATGTGGATGGTAGACCACTGGATGATGATTCTACCAAGGCAATCGTAAGATTTCTTCTTAACGTTATTTTTTAAAATCATGAAACAATTAAAAATAAACATTACAAGTGAATAAGCCAATTTCAATTTGGATTTATTGTGTATTTTATGATCAGGACATGATAAATGAAAGGATGAGCAATAATGAAATATCTATCGACCAACCTCCTCACAATGTTGCTTGGGAAGGTGATGTGTATTCTCAAGTGTTGGGGAAATGAGAAAAGTGGGTATGTTCGCAGTTTAGGACTTGGTCCAACTCCTTCAGTTCTATGGGGTGGTGAATCTTCAGTAGAAAATATTGTTGTAGAAGATTCATCAAATGAGGTTGTACAAAGGTTAGAGCAAGAAATAACTGAGTTAAAGGAAAAACAAAATGAAGAAATGGATCTGATGAAACAAAATCATGAGAAGCTGCAATTAGAATTACTCTGAATGAGACAATTCATGCAAAAGTATGCTCCTAATGAATCTTTTCCTCAAGATATCAATGACACCTCAAATTAACATGTAACTAAATGTTACAAGTCTTAGAAAATTTTAATGAAACGTTAATTTTATAAAAGGATTGTTAACTAATGTCTTAATACTTATAGGTTCCCAACCATAATAGCGGTCAAAAAGGAGTACCACAATCATCAAAGATATCTACTAATGTTGAAATTACTCTACCTCACGGTAATACTCATCTTTATCATTTGATGTTATTCTTTGAGTTTTCATTACTAGTGTTTCTTGTCTTTGTTTTTAATAGATCTATCCACCAATTGAACTCGCAATTTGTAGTAGTAGTAGTAGTAGTTCTTCTACAAGGGTAGACTATCTTTCTGGTTCCATTTGTCTTATCGTCTGTAATCGAATGCTTGGAATTTGTTGTTTACTAGTGGTCAGGATCTTCTTAGCTTCAGATGGGAGTTCCTGAGAGTTATTGTATTGAATAGTACCTGCACAATCAAAACCTATATTAGTTTTAAAAAAATAAGCAAACTAGTTCCCTTCTATTAGAACATGTGACACTTGGACATAATAGCTAGGTTTGTATATTTCCAACTTTTGTATGATGAGTGGTCAAGTGTTAGAGATCTCTTTTATCCAACTTCTGAGGCAGTTTTTCTCGGTTTGTCTTGGAAAAAAGAATGATATGAGCTGTTGTATGTGAAATGATGAAATACTATTCTAAATCAGTTTCTTGGCTTCGGTGTGACCTAATCTTGTTCGAAAAGCTAGCTGAATCTTTGTCTTCTTTTTCTCGAGTTTATTTGATGTTCGTTTGGTTTCGATTTTCAATGCACAAGCTGTACATTTATGTTTCTTCACAGTTCACTCATAGTCTTGTCTATCTTCTGAAGAGAGGGTTCAGTACTAGGTACTCTCTTGTACTAATTCCATCTCCTCTGCCTGAGTTTTTTCTTTGTCCTACTCATCCTCTTTTGGTTGTTCAATGGGCTGATTCTGTGACATTAGGTCAATAAAATTGTTATGGGAAGGGTTCTTATTCATACCTTCCTGGACTTGAGTTTCTTTGTGCAGTCCTTTGTTATGTTGACTTGAAGTTGCAGTATTTCCTCCACCAGCACTCTGATATGCTACTACTTTGTTCTTCATGTTTGTGTTTTCTTCCTCTTGGGTGTGAGGTAGAGCTTCAGTACTCTTTTGTTTTCCTGTCCCTTGGGTTCCAGTCTGCTACTTAATTTTTCTCATGATCTACTGCTACTTGGACGCTAAAGGACCACGAATGTTGTGATATACACATACAATCAAGCTAAAAACATCTTCTAGGAAAAATTCAAAAAAAAGTTTATCTCCAGGATAGTTCTCAAGACATTCAAGTTCACACCATCTCTATTTCTTTCAGCCTCTAGGCCACTGCAAATATCTTGACCAGTGGTATTACTGATTAACGCAATACTGATGAAGACGCATAAGTATCATGGTACTCCAGACACCTTTATTAGTGATGTAGAATGTACTGTGTTGTTTGATTAAGGAAAGCAAAAGTCTAGCTGGTAACTGTAACTCGGAATGAAATGCATCTATTTGAGCAGATGTCAACCTCTTTTCCATAGTCAAACTAATAGCTCGTGAAGCACTGCAACAACTCGCTTTTGAGCTTTCAAATCTTTTAGCATTCAAGTATGGAGAAGGAACTCCTTCTTCGGCCATTTCTGAACTTCCTTAAGGTAGTTCATGTTTGGCCTAAATCCTGCAGCATAATGCATTTGAAATGCAAAACGACCAACATAGTTTCCATATTTCAATACTTTAATCTTCTCTTTTGAAGTCAGGACCTTTTCACACGACAACCTTTCCTCCCAGGCAATGACAGCTAGAAAAGAATGTCAACTCCACCTCCATCAGCACTCTAATCTGCAGCTACATGATTTTTTACTGTCTTTTGAATATCACAGCAGGTAGACCTTTCTTAGTAGTGATTTTAGGTGTAGCCAAATTTAGAAGTGTTTCATCCTCTAAAAAATAATTCACTTCTTTGATTTTTTCATCTATTTGATTTGATGGCACAAAAATGAAAATGGATGCTTTTTACTTGTAATCTTTCAGATTAGTCACACTACTTGCAATATTTTTATACTTTGGATTTCATCTATTGACACATTTCGTTTTTATTTCATGTTATACAATATGAAGTTCGCAAATTTCATATGTGGGTGATTTCAAAGACATTATTCAAAGAAGAGTAACAAAACTTATTTGAAGACATTATTCAATAGTTTGAACAATATAAGTTCATTTTTAAAAGTTGTGACTGTCGTATTTTGGATCAGTACTTCTTTTTGTTTGTCTAGATTTAAAGCGATATATTCTATTTTATGAATTAATAGTAATATATATGTTTTCACCATTAGCGAATATTGTTGTTACTATGAGGCTCTCTTTTGCGAACATATTTGTTGGACTTTTATATATACATTTTATCGATAATGTAGTAGATATTATTAATGGCGGCTAAACAATTGCCGTTAAACGTTATGATATTTAGTGGCAATTCAATGGAAATTATTAGCCATAAAACAGGAGTTAAAGGGGCAAACTAAGATATTTTTAGAAGGGATACTGTAGCCATTAGTCACCATTGTAAAATTGACGTTAAAACTACTACATTTTAGCAACTATTTATTTCGATTTATCGACTAAAACAATGGATGCTAAACGACCACAAATAGCTGATATGAATTACCTTTAGTAGCCAACATAATTGCCGCAAACAATCGCCATTAAAACTTGTCACGCCCCGAGCCTACACCCTGGGCGGGACCGGCACTCGGAGACCATTGCTGGCCCCAAGCGAACCCTTGGTCTGGCCTTCTTAACTCAGCGGAAACCTACTCAACAGAATAACTCAAAGCTATGCAGAGACATAAACAACTTAAATGATACATATCTGGCCAAAAAGGCAACTCGAGTCTCAAAATAGAATACTTACATATATACGTAGATAAGAGACTCAA
>JAKRZT010013420.1:0-45883 GCA_029582215.1 Solanum sparsipilum
ATTAATTGTTCTAATAGTTTTATATCTTCCATAGCTTCTATCCAATATTGTAAATATTCGTAATTCATTTTAATCTGAATTTATTTCTAAATCGTACCATTCTATTCTTTCATTATCTAAATATAGATCTTGTAAATCTATTTCATACCATTCGAGGAGCCATTTGAATGCTAGAAAGGTAACTGTTGTTGTAAGCAAACTTGATGAAAGGTAATTGATCATCTCAATTACCCTTGAAATCGATCACACACGCCCTCAACATATACTTTAAAGTCGAAATTGTACCCTCTGCTTGACCAATAGTCTGGAGATGAAAAGTAGTGCTAAGGTTCACCTTAGAACCCAAATCTTTCTGGAAAGACTTCCAAAATTGTGTGGTGAATTGCGCACCTTTATCTGAAATAATTGACACATGAACTCCATGAAGTCTGACTATCTCTTGAATACATAACTTGGTATAATCCTCTGCTGAATTAGTAGTCTTTATCGGCAAAAAGTGGGTTGATTTAGTCATTTGATCTAGAATAAACCAAACAGAATCATGCTGCCTGTGAGACCGCAGAAAACCAGTAATAAAATCCATATTGATCATCTTTCACTTCCATTCAGGAATATCTATATTCTGAGACATATCACTTGGCCTTTGGCTCTCTACCTTTACTTTTTGACAATTCAGTTACTTAGCAACGAACTCAGCAATACACATCTTCATACTACTCCACCAATATACTGCTTTCCAAGTCGCGATACATCTTTGTGGAAACTGGATGGATAGAATATCTGGAGCTATGAGCTTCCTCCATGATCCTCTCTTAGAGTTCATCCACCCTTGGTACACACAATCTACCTTGATACCACATTACACAATCTCCACCTTGTTCAAAAGACATCACTTTCTGCTTATGAACATTTGCCTTCAATTCAAGCAAAATAGGGGCTTGGTCTTGTTTCTCTTTCACCTCAGACACTAATGATGATTCGGCCCCATTCCTCACCACTACTCCACCTTCATTGGAATCCATTAATCGGACCCCCAATTGTGCAAGTATGTGCACATATTTTGCTATCTATTTCTTTTATTCTTCAATATAGGAAGTACTACCCAGAGAAAACCTGATCAAAGCACTAGCAACTACATTAGCCTTACTTGGGTGATATAGAATACTCATGTCATAATCCTTGAGTAACTCCAACCACATCATCTGTCTGAGATTAAGCTCTCTCTGACTGAATACATACTGAAGACTCTTGTGATCGATGAACACATGAAAATGAACAGCATAAAGATAGTGACGCCATATTTTCAAAGCGAACACTACATCAGCCAAGTCTAGAGATCATGGGTTGGGTAATTATTCTCATGAACCTTAAGTTGTCTAGAGGCATAAGTTATAACCTTGCCATTATGTATTAATACACAACCCACTCCAGCTCTAACGCATAACAGTACAACAAAGCCTTGGTACCTTCTAGTAAGGTCAACACCGGGGAAGTAGTCAACCTAGTTTTAAATTCTTGAAAACTTTTCTCACAAGCTTCAGACCATTGAAACATCGTTACCTTCTGAGTCAACTTTGTCAAAAGGAATGAAATAGATGAGCACCCCTTGATGAACCTTAAATAATATCCATCAAACCCCAAGAAACTTCTTATATCAGTTGGAGATGTGGGTTTAAGCCAATTTTGCACTACCTCTATTTTCTGAGTGTCAGCTCGAATCCCATCACTAGAAACATTGTGGCCTAAGAATGCCACAGACTCAAACCAAAATTCACACTTACAGAATTAGCATACAACTCTCTATCCTTTAGAGTTTATAGAACTAGTCTGAGATGACTAGCATGATATTCCTTATTCCTCGAGTAGATTAGAATGTCATCAATGAACATGATAACAAACATATCAAGATTGGGCTTAAACACTCAGTTCATAAGGTCCGTGAACATTGCAAAAGCATTAGTCAAAGGAAATGACATGACCAAAAGCACATAATGACCTTAGAGGGTCCTAAATATTGTCTTAGGGATGTCACTTTCCCTTACTCTCAATAGATGATAGCCTGATCTGAGGTCTATCTTAGAAAAACAAGTGGCATCCTAAAGCTAATCAAAAAGATCATCAATTCTTGTAAAAGAATACTTATTCTTGATAGTGACCCTATTCAACTGACAATAATTTACACACATTCTAAGAGAACCATCTTTCTTTCTCATAATAAGACTGGACCACCCTAAGGTGAGACACTTGGTCCAATGAAAACTTTCTCACGAAGATCTTTCAACTACTCTTTTAACTTTTTTAAATCAGCTGGAGCCATTCTATATGGAGGAATAGAGTTAGGATGGGTATCAGGAATAATATCTATACCGAAGTATATTTCTCTCTTAGGAGGGACTCATCGAAGATCATCTGGAAAGACCTCTGGAAACTCACTCACAACTGGAATTGACTTAAGTGGTGTCTCAACACTAGAGTCACTAACTCGGACTAAGTGATAGACACACCCCTAGGAAACTAACTTTCTTACCTTAAGGTACGAAATAAAACAACCCTTCGACACTGCTGAACTACTCCTCCACTCAATAAGTGGTTCATTAGAAAACTGGAACTTAACTACTTGAGTTCTACAATCAATTGAGGCATAACAGGCATGAAGCTAGTCCATACCTAGAATAACATCAAAATATACCATGTCTAACTCAACTAAGTCAGCCAAGGTGTCCTTGTGATTGACGGAAATGGTACAATCATGATAACCCTCTCAGTTAGAATAGACTCACCAAGAGGTGTAGAAACACTGAAGGTCTCAAGAAGTTTCTCAAGAAGAATAGCAAAATTCATATCAATATAAGGAGTCACAAAAGATAGATTCGCTCCTGGATCTAACAATGCATTTACATCAAAAGTAAAGACTTTGATCATACTAGTGACAACATCTAGCCAAATTCTCTTGCTCTTAGTGAATGGTGATAACATAAAGAAGATTTGCTCCTCCGCATGTCCCTGAAGTAGCTCCTCTAGGTGAAGCCCTGTCTGGCGGAGCCGGTGAAGAAGATTGGGCTTTATTGCCCCTATTACCTCCTCTTTGCCTGTTGTTAGGGAACTCACTCATAAAGTGACCATTTTCACCACACTTGAAGCAACTAGTGGAGCCATCACGACACACTATTGAGTGGTTCCTACAACACTTAGCACATACAGGAGTCCCATTACCTTCTTGTACCACACTACCTTGAGATTGTGCAGGTCTAGCTCTGAAATTCTATGAACTTTAATTCTTGAACTCACCTTTGTTCCTCGGTGCAGATGCACTAGTAGATGATGAAGCAGGTCCATTTTGCTATTGTTGGAAATATGACTAGTTCGCATTACTCTTCTTCTGCCAAAGTCATTTCTTGTAGTCTTAGCTTTCTTGCTTTCGAACTCTTCTCTATCTCTGAACTTATCTTCTTCAACCTGTTGCACATGGATCATCAACTTTGCTATGTTAATACCTCTTATCAGCATAGCTCCCTTGCCTTCCTTAATTGACAGATGAGACAACCTAGAAACGAACAAACTAATCCTACTCCTTATATTAGTAACCATCTACGGAGCATAATGGGACTGTTGGGTGAACTTAAGGTTGTACTCATGCACACTCATGGATTCTTGCTTAAAAGTGAGAAATTCCTTTACCTTGTCCTCTCTCAGTTCACGGGAAGAGAAACGCCCCAAGAAGGCCTCCTCAAACACAACTTTCTCAAAATTGGTGCACCCTCAGCTCTACCCATCTTCCATTGATCGAACCACACTCTAGCAACACCCTTCAGTTGGTATGCAACTAGTTCCACCTGCTAAACATTAGCAACATGCATCACTTCAACACTTTATGCAACTCCTCCATAAATTTCTCTAGATCCTCAAATACTTGAACCAGTGAAGTTTGGAGGATTCATCCTTAAAATTTATCGGAACGTATCAAACACATCCTCACGATTCCTTATTTGTTGCCCAGCTTGGTTGGTCACCACTTGACTCAACACTTGGATATAATTCCAGAACTCAACATTAGTGACCTCTCCTTGGGGTTGCACTTCAGGTGCAATGAGGACCCCTTGATTTTGAGGATAAGCATTCCTTCTAGCGGGGATTACCTCAGAGAGCTCTTCGTGGAGGTGTGATCTGAAATATACGCGCAAGAACGAATTAGAAAGAAACTTTATACAGATAAATCTATTGCACGAAAAGAGTATGAAAGAAGTGATATAGTTCCTAAATGTAGCAGCCTCCTAATTATACATGTGGTGCACTTCACACCGATAACTAGGACTCTACAGACACAGCTTCATAGACACCCTATGACTGTTGAAATTTGTGTTCTGATACCAAAATTGTCACACCCCGAGCCTATACACTGGCCGCGATTAACACTCGCGAACCATTGTTGGCCCCAAACGAACCCTTGGCCTAGCTGAACTCTCAGCAGAAGACTTACTTAACATGGAATAATCTCAAAACATAAACTCAGAATGTTTTAAAGGAAACATTCAACTAGCTAAAGAGGCAACTCAAGTCTCAACATAAACAATTAAAATGAAAAGACTCAGTAACTACTGTCTATCTATGACGCCTCTAATACTATAAGGGCTCGTTTGGTATGAGGGATTAGAAATAATAGTGATGGGATAAAAAAAAATTATGTTGTTTGGTTGGCAAGTCCGGGATAACTTATCCCGGGATTAATAATTAGTACCGGGATAAGTTATCCCTCCCCATGGGTGGTATAGTAATCCCGGGATAACTTATCCCGAGATAGAATAGGTAAATGACAAATATGTCCCTTTAAATCCTTTTTATATATCATTTTTTACATTAATGTATATTTACATTTTTTTTAATACCATGTATAATAATATTTACTACTCCTTATATTTATGATAATTATACATATTTTTCTATTAAAAAATTATACTATATAAATATAATTTTTACGTATGAATTTATTTGACTAATTCTTATGTTTATTTTATTTTGATTTCTCATAAATTTTCTTCTCTTTAATAAACTTAAGAGGAAAGTTCTATTTTTAAGCTAAATAAGAAAAAAGTTATATTTTTAAATACACATGGTACTTATCATGGGAATACATAAACAAATATATTTAAGTTAAAAAAAATTAAAGTTTTATTTTAAAAAATGAATAACTAAAGTTCACAAAGAAAAATTTAAAAAGTTTAAATAAAGTGAAGGGTAATTTTGTAAACAAACAACTTGTTCTTAAAATTTATCAATATATATTATTTTGAATATAACAAACCAAACACTCAATAAGAAATAATCCCAGGACAACTTATCCTATCATAACTAATCCCAACATAACTTATCCCAACATAACTTATCCCATCATAACTCATATTCAAACCAAACGACCCCTAAGGAATGTTGGGACAAAACTCACAATCATCCTAACAAAACTGACATAACTTAAAATAAATAAGGGATCCTCCGAGAACAAGGAGGCTCACCAAACAACTCTGGAACTCAACTGGATCAATGAAGCGTTAGTTAATTATCCTATTTACCTGTATCTGTATCATAAAATATGCAGGCAAATGGCGTCAGTACATGGAATGTACGAGCATGCAAGGGGAAATCCAAAACATGACATAAGCTTGAACTGGAACTAAAGAAACATACTCACCTCGAAGGTACTCAAACTCAGAAGTACTCAACTCTATGCAGTATAAAACAACAATAAAAGTGCAATTGATATAAAGAATTTCAAACGGTAGGTAAAAACTCAATGTTTTTAAAAATACAATATAAACTCTATTTGTATACGAAAATACACAATAAGCTCTGTTTGGGAGATTCTCTAACCGACAACCATCACTATGAGCTATGTGATGATATAACGTCTCTCCCACACTGCCAGAACTGTCCTATACTTTATTGGGGTATACGAATACTAACTAAATGGATCCACTAGTCTATGCTTAAAAGCAATAAGAAATCATATAAAAAGTAAGACCCTTTTACCCACTTTGGCTACATGGTTTATAGGGGATGTGAGTTGTATGAACTCTTCCCCATATCGGTGTCTAATACTACTCCCAAAATATAACTTAGCTCTTATGTATTTAAAGAAAAAACATTTCCTCTTCCTCAACTTTGAGATTATTACTCAAAACTCTTCATGAAGTCTTTTGGAAATCGGTGTTTCCTTTTATCTTAAATATAAAAACATTTACTCTTGGGAATACTTTGTTCCCTTATATCATTTTAAAGAAAATGAAATCAACTTTACTCTTCCTCAAACTCAAATTCTCAAGTCTTAAAAAAAGTTTAAAAAGGCTTGCAAGAGACTTCTCAAAAGACTCGAAAGAACTCTCAAGACTTGACTCTTCGCTCTACCTTGAATTTGTATTATGAATAAAAGGTTATGGTTCATGTTATGAATGATTTATAGATGTTTAGAAGTAGTTTAGAGTAGCTAGAATTAAAGAGGAGTAAAGGTAGCCTTTGAAAGAACCCAGACGGGCTAAACGACAGAGAAGGGGTGGGGGCAGGCAACCCTGGTGCACTAAGTGGCGCAGGGCGCCAGCCTCTATACTACATGACTCCTCTGCTGGATCATTAGTGGGGTGGCGCGCTAGGCGCACCCTAGAAAATCCTGACGAATTTCTTTCTCATTATTTTTACCCTAACTCGCCTAGAATCGAATGGTTTGTTCCCCACTCACGTAGATTCGAATAGCCAACATAAGTACATGATAATCTACTCAAAAAAATCCTCAAATCACTCACTTTTATTTCAAGAGTTCATCAAAACCCCAACAATCAAGATTACGAATGGAAATTCAAGAAAACTCTTCAAGAACACAAATACTTAAACTTCAAGAATGAAATTTGCATTTAAAAATAGCATGATAGGCGTGTGGGTGAATGAACCCAACACTATGAGAACTCACATATCTCTTAGGATCGAATCATTATTGAAAATCCGCAACAAAACACAAGAATTATTGAGAACTCACCAATCTTCAAATTCTACTATGTGACCCCTGATTAACATTTCAAGGACACTTTATCCAATTCTAAGTGTCAACGATCGCTACTCAGTATATAACCCAACAAAATGAGTTGGGGTCGAATCCCACAAGGAGCGTTACGTGTTTAAGTTTCAATAGGTAAGCATGAAAATGGTCAAATCAGTCATAGGAATAGAAATTATCGAATAAAAACATAATTCAAGTTAGGGGGTGACACGAATGTCAAATAAATAGGGGTTTTGGTTTGAATTTATCAACTACAACAGCAGCAAACAGTACGAAATAACATTAACAAGACGAGTTCTTGGGATGTGATTCGATTATAGGCTAATGTAGACAAATGGGTAATTGCAACTATTAGAAAATAGTTAGATATTAGTGAGTATGCTAGACTAAGGTAAACTTTCTCTCGAACAATTTACCCCGAATCAAGTGGATTTCTCTCGAACATCAACAAACATGCAAAATAAGAACAACCCACACCTTAGTAAATTCACTCTCTTGAGCTGAATGCGTGGAATTAGATTTAGGATCCACTCTCTCGAGCTAAACCCACGTCAACCCAATACCCACTGACCATCAATCAATAATCTTAGTTTTAAAATCTCTCTCTCGAGCAAGCCAAAAACACAAGGGTAGAACTATATTTGCAACTACAATTCTTAAATTAAACAACAATTGATGATTGAACTCACTTCTAAACAACATTTAAACTAACAATTAGCAATAATCATAAACTAAATCAGCCCATAATCACATAATCACACCCCAAGAATTGGGGTTTTAGCTAGACATCATAAAAAGATAAAAATCGTTACCAAATTGAGTTTCCATCAACTGGGTAAGATTGATTTTGTCTTTATAATGGTGCAAGTTGAAGAATCTCAAAGACCCACTTCCAATTTCTCAAAAGTGAAAAACTTCAATTCTTCAAAGCTAATGAAAAACTAGAGAAAACTTGTCTCTCAGTTCAAAATTCTAATCACAATTCGATATAATGAAAATTCCATAAACTAAATGTTCAAAAATGTATTTATAGTCGCCAAAAATATGCTGCGAAGAGCCATTCGGTGCACTAAGTCGGGCTTGCCGATCCGCTCGGTGATCCACCTTTTGATCAATTACATCGCCTTTCTCCCTTGGCCTTGAGCATCCTCAAGGTCTGTAACTTTGGGCAATCCAACACTGCATCGCGGAACCACTCGGCGATCCGACAACTGCTCCTTTCTCTCGCAAACTTGGTTCTTTCTTTCAGGCCTTCGCACACTGGAACTTTAGGCGGTCAAATGGCTATTCGGCGACTCGCCAAGTGGACTTGGTGATCACCAGGCTTGATTTTCTTCATTCTTTCGGCTCGCTTTGTTCCTCGATCCATGTACCTAGAAATCAAGGGTTTTACATCAGTTATTGGCACAAAATATGTATTTGAGGAAACTAAATCATTATAAATAAAGCCCTAAATGAATCCAAATATCGGACTCTTCAACACCCCTAACTTAAACTTTTGCTTGTCCTCAAGTAAAACTCAAGTTTAGCAGTTAAAAAAGGATGTCTCAAACAGTGCTACACAAGACTCAATCATGAATGCACACAACAAGACTCAACATACTTATGCAAGGATCAATTGTGCACTCAAAGGTTCAAGTTGTGACTCACCATTATCAAAGGCTCTCAAGTTCACACTACTTGATTCAAATGTAGTTGAAGCTCAACAAAGGTACTCAAATGCCCTCACACAAAGATGACTCTATATTCACACATAACTGTTCAACAATTTATAGCTCTGGAATAACATACAACTCTCACACTCACAAATATAAACACATTCATGACTTCACCTATAGGTTTTCCCTTATTTTCTAACCAACATTCGTTTCAGTTCACTCAAGAGCAAAAAGGTCTTTCCAAGGCTTGTAATGGGGCTGAGTGTAAAGGTATGGTCATTTAGGCTCAGTGGCTAATATCCTCATGAAATGTGGTATGAACACACTTTCTTTACATTTTCTTAATATTTTCACTCATGCTCAAAAGTCACCCCTTTATTCACTTCTCATGGAATACCGAACATCCCATTTCTTTTGCACTTTAACCACTTTATTCCACAACTTTTTCATTCTTCTCTTCTTTTTCTCTTGTTTTTGGTATGGAGGGATTCCATCTTTCTCAAAACCATGGGTAAAGGGGGACTTCTTTGCACTTCTTGATTTACCTTTTCTTTTCACCACACCCCCAACTTAGGCTTTTAGCCTAAGTTGGCTATTCAAACAAACCACAATTCATGAGGATTATGGGTGAATGGATAAAGAGGGGTTACAATTGCATCAAGTTTCTTCCAAGAAAAGGGTAGGGCTCAAAGGGTGTTCAAGTAAAGTTCACACACTAACAAGGTAGGCCACAAAAGAGGTATATTGTCAAATTGTTTCACTCTTCAAGGTTGTTTCCTAAGATCACTTCAAGAGCTTGCATCACTTAGTCAACCGGACCAACGGGGCAAATTCTAGGTGTCATCACACATGGTTCACAGTAAGCTCATCACACAAGTCATTGGAACCAATATCAAACAAGACTCCATAATTTCACTAGTGTGCAATATTCATCACAAGAGACTCAATTCGATAGTTGATTAGTCAAAACGAAATGCAAAAAGTTCACATATTGCCTATGCAACTTCATTTGGCCTCATCGTAGCAGCATATTCATTTTTGTTCGATTGAGAGCACTATTCAAGTCATCGGTATTGATTATAACCGATACTCAAATTTGCACAAGAACAACCACAATTAAACACATAAGAGATGGCAAAATTTTTCAGAAGGGTCCAAAAACCATTTGCAATAAAAACAAGGAACAACTAGCTCAAATATCCACAACAGAGTACGAAAACACAATTTACAACACAAAACCCAATATATAAACAAAAGTAATAATAACAAGAGGTAGGTATGGAAATACCTCACCCCACCAAAAATAAAAAGTATTTTGTCCTCAAATGCAATCAAAATACTAAAAATCCATAAAATTGACAGAGAGGGAGGTAAAGAGAAGTCATGTCTAAGCAGTCGCTCCATCTGTTGGGGCATCAGTGCTTGCTGCAACACTCTGATCTTGGGCATCAGTTCCCGGGGTATCAGTAACACTAGATCCGGCCATGGTGGTGTCTACCAAAGAAATATGTACGACTGAATCTATCATCGCCTCCTCAATCTCTGTAAGGCCCTCATAAGTAGCCTCCTCATCAACACCAAGCTTCTCCTCATTAGTCTCAGCCTCAGACTCGGCAGCATCCACCTCCACAACTCGAACCTCATCTCTGGTGGTAGCCGGAGGCATATCTGTATCAATTGGCATATCAGGGATCTCCACAGTCCCAAAAATCATCGACATGTCAGTGGACTTCAGCTAGTCTACATCATTCCTCAGCTTAGCAATAGCGGCCTTTAGAGATGTTACCTCCTCAGTGACCCTTTGACCTGGCAAAAAAGGCAAAGGCAAGGACAAAATCGTTGAGCTATCAAATGCAAGCTCCGATTGCGTTGGTTTTTACACCAACGACCCAACAACATATGATAGTGAGATTATGAGTTCAGGCGAAGATGAATTGAGAGAAGTACGGAGGAATGAGTTACGATCCAAACATCTTAATGACCCATCGCGGATCAAAAATCCTTGATCCACCGCTCAAACTCCTCTAGCTTCAGAATAGGCAATGGTACTGGCACCTCCAGTACAAGGCCCCCCACCTAGATCATCGAATTGATTAAAGTTTGATGGATCAAGAATGATCATTGCAGAGAAATGGTTGTCCATAAATGGAATGATTGATAGGTATCTCGAGATAATGGAGTGCCTGAAATATCACAAATTTCAAGTTTTCACAAAAACACGTGGCTCTTATATACCAAACTGGGTCAAAGAGTTTTATAGTCCATACAGTGCATTGTACCTCAACGGAAGAGACTAGTCCCGTCTTTCAAAGTAGTTGACTACGTGGTTATCAGAGGAAGGAAAGTAGTGTGTGACAGTGAGGCTATCAACATAGCCTTGGGCATGTCCACTAAGATTGATGATCACGATCAGCACCTAATCAGAACAAAGTAACTGGATGCGATGAAAAAGTGGTTAGCCCCACTAATCTCAGATGATAACACTCCAAAATGGCTAGCAGAAAGAACCCCAATTGAAAAGAAAGATCTTAACGTAGCTGCAAGATATTGGTTTGGGTTTATCAGCAATTATGCCATGCCATCACAGAATGAATCAATCCTTCGCCTCACTAAAGCAGCCTGTCTTGGATGCATCATAGAGAAAACCATGAACAATTTAGGAACTATCATTGCTTTTAAAATCCATATGTGTGCAAAGCAGAGCGAGACATCTCTCCCTTTTCTGGTACTAATCACTGCATTGTGCAGAAATACCCGAGTACCTCTGAATTGCAAGGAAGATGTAGAAGTGATGCCCATAGCCTCTACCAACATCCGAAAGATCAAAGACAAATATCTTAAGGATCAAGTAGAAAAGAAGTAGATTGAAGTGGCGACCACTAGATCCACACCTACAGAAGCACTTCTGCTCACTCCAGCTCTTGGACCTTTAGGTATATCCATTACCACTGCTACTTTCACTGACACTCCAGGTTCCTCTGCTGCTATTTCCAGGCCTCCACTCACCCATGCTTCCCTAATCCGGATGGGACAAATGGCACTGTCTGCCAATCGCCGGGCTGCTTGTTTAGATGCATCTGTTCTAGGCATGATCCAAAAGGCTTTAACTAATGATGTGACACCTCTAAAAACCATCATTGATGCCCTAGCGGCTAGAATAGTGGTGTGTGAGCATAATCAAGGGCCCACTAATGAGATAATAGCTCTAAAAGCGGCCATTGATGAACTGCAAAAAGATGCGAACCACTTGAAGGCCATCGATGTGTCCATGGTCTTTGGAATAGTGGAAATTCCAGCAATGCATGAGAGCCTCAGACTACTATTGGATATGGGAATAGAGCGGAGCAGACAGAAGATCATGAAGCTGAAGCAGAGACTGATGAAGAGATGTTCGAAGGAGCTGCAGCAGACGACATAGCAGAGACTGAGGAAATCATTATAGATGTTGTTGTGCAGGCATCCTTGGCCAAAGCTCCTGCCATTGGATTCAGTTGCGTCGATCCTTATTGAGGTTACCCTCACTATTGAAACTTAGACAAATGAGTCGATCAAGTAGCTAGGATTACCTCTTTATCTCCCTCTCTGTCTTTCTTTACTCAACCATTCAGATTCGTTGTTATTTCCATTTGAGGACAAATGCTTTTATTTGTGGTGGGGTGAGGCCCACCTTTGTGTGTTATTTGGATATTTGGGCTGTCTATTTTAATTTGTGTTTTAAATACTATTTTTTTGTGGATATTTGAGATTATGGCTCCTGTTGTTTTAATTGCAAAATAATATTTTTTTATCCTTCCGAAAAACCTTTCGTCACCTCTTGTGTTGAAAGTGGCTGTTCTTTTGCAAACTTTAAGTCTCGGTTTTGATCAATACTGATGACTTGAATAGACTCCCAATTGAACAAACATAAATGCATGGCTACGACGAGGCCAAATGAATTTACATAGACAATATGTGCACTTTTTGCATCTCGTTGTGACTAGCCATTTATCGAATTGATTTTCTTGTGAGGATCGTTGCATGCTAGCGAACGTGTCTAGTCTTGTTTGACTAAAGTATGGATGCCTTGTGTGATTAGCTTACTTTGAACCATGCATGAATAAACCTAGAATTTGCGCAGTTAGTCTGATTGATTTAGAAAGGTGTACTCTTGAGATGATCTTAGAAAATTTTAAAGAGTGTGAGCCAATTTGACATATACCTCTTTTTGTGACCTACCGTGAGCATGTAAAACTCTTTTGAATACCTTTGAGCCTTACCTTTCTTTGAAAGAACATTGATAAACCCTAAACCTTATTTGATCCGCTACCCATAATCCTCTTGATTTCTGGTTTAGTGAATAGCCAACTTAGGCCAAAAGCCTAAGTTGGGGGTGTGGTGAACGGGAAAAGGAGAAGTCAAGAAGTGCAAGAAAAGTCTCCTTTAACCCATGGTATTGCATAAAAATGGAATCCCTTCAATTCATTTCAAAAGCGAAAAAAATAAAATATATATATGAAATGTGGAATAAAGTACAAAGGGAATCGGGTTTCATGCAATCCATGAAGGAAAATAAAACAAAAAAGGGTGTCTTAGAAGCAATAGAAAAAAAATTGATAAAGGAAAATAAGGGAATGCCTTGAGAATGCCACAACTCACGAGGTAAAAGTCACTAAGCCTAAATGACCATACCTTTGCACTCTGCCCCGTTACAAGCCTTAGAAAGACCTTTTTGATCTTGAGTAAGCTGGATCGAAAGTCAATTGGAAAATAAGGGCAAACCTATGGGTGAAAACATGCATTGTGTTCCTCTTTTTGAGTGTGAGCGTTGTATTTGATTCCTGATCTTAAATTGACTCATATATGTGTGAATATGGAATCATTCTTTGTGCGAGAGCATTTAGATATTTTTTGTTGAGCTTGAACTTGCACAAGTAGCAAGTATTGCGAGCATGAGAATCGTTGGTGATGGTGTGTCACAATTCGAATCTTTGAGTACACAATTGATCCTTGCATAAGTAAATTGAGTCTTGTTGTGTGCATTCATGATTTAGTCTTGTGTAGCACTGTTTGAGGCACCCTTTTTGAACGGCTGAACTTGAGTTTGCTTGAGGACAAGCAAAATTTTAAGTTGGGGGTGTTGATGAGTCCACAAATTGGACTCATTTAGGGCTTTATTTTAATGGATATAGTGTCTTTGAACGCTTGTTTTATCTCAATACCTGATTAAAATGCTGAAGTTTTAGGTATTTGAAGTTTTAGTGGAAGCATGGACACTTAGGCGCAAAACGGAGCAAATAGGGCTGAAAAGAACAAGAAATGGAATCTTGTGGATCGCCGAGTTTAACTTGGCGAGTCGCCAAAATTACATGAATCACCCTTCGTTCCAGTACGTGAAGCCTTGAAGGAAGTGGATCAAAAGGCGCGAAAAGGAGCAATCGGCAAGTCGCCGATCAGTTCCACGAAGCAGTACTGTACCACCCAATGATCCAGAATGGGAGGATGCTAAAGGCAAGACACTAAAGGCGATGAGCTAACCAAAAGGCGTATCGCCGTGTTCATCGGCGAACTCGACTAATGTCGCCGAACATTCCTCCGCAGCACAATCTGTGGAAACTATAAATACTAGTTAGAATTGTAGTCTTAAAAAGATTTTTAGAGTAGAGCATTTTAGAATAAAAAATTATTTTTAATCTATAGTATTTTCTGTATTTTCTCTCAAGTTTGGATAGGGCTTTGTGGAGACTTAAAGTAAGGAGTTCTTCTTCCCCAAGTTTGGAAGTGGGTCTTCTCTATTCATTTTCCTTTTCTTAATTTAAGATTTAATTTCTTATACCCAGTTGATTTCATTATCATGTTAGGTATAATTTCTTATTTCTTGATGTGTGGCTAAAAACCCCATTCTTGGGGTGTGATTTAGCAAATATGGGTTGATATTCTTGTTGGGTCTTGCTTGCTGATAGGTTAGATGTATTTTAATGGTGATTTCACCGAGTGGTTGTGGTTTAATCCAAGGGTTTGTAGTTGCAAATACAAAGTCACCCATGTGTTTTTGGCTTGCCCGAGAGGGAGGTCACGAAACCAAAACCACTAGACTGATTGCCTAAGGAGTGGGTGGACATGAGGTTTAGCCCGAGAGGGTGAGCCCTAGTCCCATATCCTAACACTCATATTGAGAGAGTGAGTGGGGTAAGGCGTAGGTTGGTCTTCATGCGGCAAATGGGTTGCAAAGAGGAACGCATTTGAAACAGGGTAAGTTGCCCGAGAGGGAACTTATTTTCATTTAAAGATTAGCCTAGTCACTATTGTCTTGCAAATTTCCTATTGAAAGCATGCACCCAAAAATTTATCTCAACTTGTATTGCGGTCACATCCCAAGAACCATTCCCCATACTTGATTTTCGTGTTTATTTTGTTGTTTTATCACTTGTTACAAAACCCCCATTTGATATTTGACACTTTCGTGTCACCTCCTTTTATTTACTATGTTTTTGTTCGTTGATATTTTTAGCTACGACTAGTTAGAATGTAAATTCTATTTTTCTATTAATTCTCAAAATCGTTCCCTTGGAACACGACCCCAACTCTTGGCTACGTTACTATATTATCGACGATCATAGACACTCATACCGTAGGATAGTGTCGTTGGTCATGATAAGCATCAATATCATCACTATCACATTTTACCTTTCTACCCCTGACAACCACATAGTCTACTGGCTTGAATTTGGCGGCATGCTTCTTCCCTTGTGGCACCAGGGCACCGTAGGCGGTGTAGAATTCTTGGACCCAATTTAAAACATAAGGACCACGAGGTTTAGTGAACAACTAGAACTTGTGGGACCTCAAACAACTCATGATCTCTGGGTATCTGTCTATGACTCCATCAGTAGACAACCTTTTCTTCTCTGTAATGGTCCTCAGCCCCTCAGTCTTCAGTCTGTTCATAAACCGAGGAGGAGGACCCTATACCGGTGGTGCTAGTACCACAGCCTGTGCTGGAGAAGGAGGAGAAGCAGTGGCCTTGGGAGTCCTGATCCTAGACAGATCATTTAGCCTCTTGGAACGTAGCTCAGCTCTCTAGGCTGACAACAACTCATCATCCTCAGGCTCAGAAGTGGTAGCTCGAGGATCCTGGTGCTCACCCTCACTTTCAGAAGTGGTGACGTGAGTGGCATATATCTCGTCACTGTCGTATCTGACCTTCAGTGATGCAGGAGCAGGTGTTTTTCCTTTCCCTGTTCCCTTCCCACCTATGGTAGAAAGTTTGGTTGCCTTTGCCCGGGATGCAGCCGCATCCTCATTGATTTTTATTACCCTAGCCCTCTTGCGGGTCGACATGTTTCTTCTTGTCACTTTTGGTCTAGCCATATCGGTAACACAAATTGAAAATTGTTAGAACCAGTTCAAGAAAAATAACAAAAATCATATTACAAACAGACTCGCCGAACCGGACGGCGAGTCACCGAATCACTTTGGCAAGCCAGATCGGGCTCGCTGAAAGGTTTGGCATCAAAAATTTCCAGAAAAATGGCATGTAGGTGAGGGGAGGGGCCTTTCAGCGAATCGCTGACAGCAATCGGCGAGCACAGATTAGCCGCCGAAAGTTAAAGTGCATTTTAGGGATTAGGGGCTCACAAAATGCAATCAAAGAAGACTTTCGGCGATTCACCGAGTGCACTCGGCAAACTCATGCTTCTCGCCGAAAGTTACAGAACCAAAACTCAATATTTGCATGAAATTAAAGGTGATCAAGGGGCAAGGGGGATTCGGCGAACCACCGAGTGGTTCGGTGAGCTCGACCTAGCTCGCCAAACTGCCCAACATGCCTACTGTCTACCCCGACATCCAAAATCAACCCTGCAGCACCCGAAAACAAAATCAAAGCATACACTAGTTCAATTTAACGTAGACCCATAAGACCAATTCCCCCAGGGTACTCAGACTTCTCGCAGCTTCGCCAAAATTTGACATTTGACGACTTACGCTCCATCATCGGGCAAAGTGCATCATTTAGCACAATTATGGGTTACTCAAACTTCACTCGACTAGACCCAACAACAATTTAGCACAACCCAACAATCTAGATCAACTTTAAAACATAAAATATCGGGAAATCAACAACTTAGGAATTCTAGGCATGATATCAAAATTTAAACAGGCAAACAAGCACATATTCACTATTTCAGAGAGGTCCATCACACATCACTAAGAACAATACAATTGCAAATGAGTAAAACCGCTAAATATGAGTTCGGGGTTTGGAAAACCAACCTTTAATGACGAATAAGAGAATTGAAATGCTAGGTGACAAAGAATTAAACTCTGAACATAGATCAACAACAATAAAAAGTGGTAGCAACACGAAAATGCAGAAATGATAGTGCGGGTGTGATTTTGGGAGGTTAAAAAGTGAGGGAATGTGAAAGAGTTTGAAATTTTAAACCTTTGGCCTTTAAAAATCGTCCAGTTCTTGCCCTTTCAATGACATTAATTTTCCTTGCCGACCCACTCAGTGGCACGCCGAGTGGGCACTTACCTCGCCGAGTTTTACAGGACCTCCAGTTAATATGGGGGCCCAAACGGCAGACTAAGTCGGGGTCGCCGACCTGTTCGGTGACTCACCGACTTGTCAATGGGCCCACTAAGTTTTACAGACTCCAACTTGATAATTTCTTGAGCCCAACAGTGGTCTAAGTCGGGATCGCCGACCTCTTCGGTGATTCACCTACTGGACATTTTGCTCACCAATCAGCACTCTTCAAACAAATTCCACTTTTTCACCTTCACAATCAATAGACGATTATTTCAAAATATAAAAGAAAGCAATAAAAACTTGGGTTGACTCCCAAGCAGCGCCTTAGTTAACGTTGTGGCACGATGCAAGTCCTCGCCCAAACATCATTTTTGGGGTTAGCCATAGTTTCACCAGGTAACCCTCCTTGTTGTCTCGGGTTTAAATGAGATGAAATTTGACCCACCTGGGTCTCCAACTATTTGATAGAGACGGAATGCAAGGTAACCATCTGGCTAAGGGTCAATACATCGTCCTTCATCTCTTTCAAGATTTTATCGGACCCATCAACCTCGTTGAGAATACGAGTTAGCATATCCTCAGACTGGCCACCCTTAGAATCATTGGGCTTTTGGCGCTCGTATGGAGGAACATACATATCCTTCTCCCCGTTTCTTTCCTTCCAAGTGGGGTTACAATCCCTCCACTCTCTATTATGATCTGTCTAGCCTTCATCCCTATTCCAAACTTAGTTATCACCCTACCTTGGGTAGCTTGTACGATAACCACCTCATTGGTTGGCTAGGAAGTTCACCTCTTTGTTGTACAACGCTTCAAACTTGGCCTCATCGGGGTTTACACACCCAACACCCACAACATTAACACTTCTAGCACCAGCTCCCATGATAGTTTTGGACAAAATGTCAAGTTGGGTCATGATCTTTGCCATGTTTTGGTCCCTCTCTTGGTCTTTCTCAAGCTGCTCCTTGGTCAATTTAAAAGTGATAGGGGAGACCTGATCTTCGCGGGTGTACCAAGACCGATTACTTGTGGTCATACCATCCAAAAGATGGGTTGCTATAATGTAAGGTTGTTGCATCAAACCTCCCGTAGAAAGTTGGTCAGCTACGCCTTTGTTCACTGAATCAAGGCTTCGGTAAAAATATTGCAGCACCAACTTCTTGAATCTTAGCCAAGTCTCATGAATTGGCTCACCCTCCAAACACTTAAATCTTTGGATGCTATCTCGAAGTGTTATCATCTTTGAAGGAGGGAAAAATCGCACTTGAAATGTGGTGACAAGCTCTTCCCATGAAGTTATCGAATTTCTTGGCAATTCAGCCAACCACTTACATGTTTTTCCCATTAATGAAAATGGGAACAACCTCAACTGGACCGAATCTTGGGATATGTTCTTGAAGGAGAATGGCCCGTAAATATCAACAAAGTTTATTATATGCTCATGGGGATCCTCATAAGCCAACCTACCAAACAACCCTTTCAATTGCAAGAGCTGCAACATGGTGCTTGTAATGTCGAACACAACATTCCCTTCAGCTGGAGGCAAGTGAATAGCACCAATTCCACCCATTAGATGAGGGTCATTAACATTCGGCTCATTGACATCGTTAAGGTTGCTGATGTCATCTTGGTGGCCCACTTGATTACCATTGCTCCCATTGATACTCATTTCCTCTGTTTTAAAACAACAACACACAAACGAAAACTAAAAGTAAGAAGATTCAACTATGACTAAAAACAACAAAATTCAACTTTACCAAAAGAATCTTGACAAACACCACTCCCCGGCAGCGGCACCATTTTGATTAACGTTTTAATGACAATTCATCCAATTCTAAGTGTCAATGATCGCTAGTTAGTTTATAACCCAACTAAATGAGTTGGGGTCGAATCCCACAGGGAGCGGTACGTGTTTAAGATTCAATAGGAAAGCGTGAAAATGGTCAAATCAGTCATAAGAATAGAAATTATCGAATAAAAACATAATTCAAGTCAGGGGGTGACACGAATGTCAAATAAAGGGGGTTTTGGTTTGAATTTATCAACTACAATAGCAACAAACAATACGAAATAACAATAATTAGATGGGTTCTTGGGATGAAATTCGATTATAGGCTAATGTAGACAAATGGGTAATTTCAACTGTTAAAAAATAGCTAGATATTAGTGAGTAAGCTAGACTATAGAGGAGGTAAACTTTCTCTCGAACAATTTACCCCGAATTAAGTCGATTTCTCTTGAACATCGATAAGCATGCAAAATAAGAGCATCCAACACCTTAGTCCATTCACTCTCTCGAGATGAATGTGTGGAATTGGGTTTAGGATTCACTCTCTCGAGCTGAACCGATGTCAACCCAATACCAATTGACCATCAATCAATAATCTTAGTTTTAAAAACTCTCTTTCGAGCAAGTAGAAAACACAAGGGTAGAAATGTATTTGCAACTACAATTCTTAAATTAAACCACAATTAATGATTGAACTCACTTCTAAACAGCATTTAAACTAACAATTAGCAATAATCATAAACTAAATCAACCTATAATCACATACTTACACCCCAAGAATTGGGGTTTTAGCTAGACATCATAAAAAGATAAAAATACCAAATTGAGTTTCCATCAACTGGGTGAGATTGATTTCATCTTTACAATGGTCCAAGTTGAAGAATCTCAAAGACCCACTTCCAATTTCTCAAAAGTTAAAAACTTTAATTCTTCAAAGCTAAGGAAAAACTAGAGAAAACTTGTCTCTCGGTTCAAAATTCTAATCATAGTTTGATATAATGAAAATTCCATCATAAAGTAAATTTTCAAATTGTATTTATAGTCGCCAAAAATATGTTGTGAAGAGTCATTCGGCGCAGTAAGTCGGGCTCGCTGATCCGCCCTTTGATCAATTTCATCGCCTTTCTGTCTTGGCCTTCAGCATCCTCAAGGTCTGTAACTTTGGGCAATCTAACACTATATCATGGAACCACTCTGTGATCCGCCGACTGCTCTTTTCTCTCGCCAACTTGGTTCTTTCCTTCAGGGCTTGGCATACTGGAACTTTCGGCGGTGAAATGGCCATTCGGTGACTCGCCAAGTGGACTTGGCGATCACAAGGCTTACTTTTCTTCGTTCTTTCAACTCGCTTTGTTTCTTTTAACAAATTAGTGTCCTTGCTTTGTCCCTCAATCCATGTACCTTGAAATCAAGGGTTTTACATCAGTTATTGGCACAAAATAAATAATTGAGGACACTAAATTATTATAAATAAAGCCATAAATGAATCTGAATCTCAAACTCATCAATCCCTAGCCACAGAAATGCAAATTTAGAGTGTCGAACCCTACATTTTGGAGAATTTAGGCAAGAGTATGTGTTTGTACAAAAATGTACCAAGTATGATAGTAATGCATGAAAATATGAAATCATGCTAAAATGGACCTTTTCATGATATGCAATAACAAAGCTGAAATATGAGATAAAAAGGTTAGAAACATAAGTCATAAAACATGGTCAATGCAAGTTAACATCTTTAGAACATTCATAATATACCTCTTGAAATAACCTTGATTCAGTAGTGTTGGAGAACTACCTTTAACCAGTATGTAAGATCATGTGAGCATTTAACATGGAATCAAATCTTTACCCCACACCAAAAAGAGGTGTCCTTTGCTGCCAAGGTAAGAACCATGATATTCTAGCTTACTGTAATGAACTATCCCTGTCGTTATGGAAAAGCCAATGAGGAAGGTATTTGGGCCAGAAAACTTCTGAGTACTAACTTGGAAATTTCTAGCCTAGGCCAAACGTTGATGAACATGTGAGGTCTAGGGAAATCCGGTTAATTATGGGTTTTTTATTACGTGAGTGGATAACCAAGACATTAAGGAACCTGTACGACTTTAGTGAATCAAATTCGGGTGAGTAAACTCCCGAAACTGATCTTGGGGTGAAAGGGTAGTTTTAGAACGTCCAGGTTTGAAGGTGTGTTGCTAAATAGGAGCTTGGAACTTAAATTCCAATTTTTTGTCTCTGTGCAAGCCGCTAGGGCGGGGTTAATTCTGCTAGGGCGGGGCCATTGTGGCGGGGCCATTGTGGCGGGGCCATTGTGGCGGGACAGTCTTGACTTAAACTAGAGAAAAACCCCAAAAATATTATTTTCTGCAAAATTTCGTTCTTAAGAGCTAAGCGATGACCCAGAGTAGTTTCTTATCAAATTCCCACAAATTCTCTTGCCAAAGGTAAGATAATTACTTCCCTAATCTCTATTTTGATTCTTAGAACTTAGAATCCTCATTAATTATAGTAGGGGGAGGGTTTTGGCCTAAATTTAATGGTGGGAAAAGCCCTAGTTGAACATTAGGATCATGGGTTTGGCCTTGGGTTGATATTTTCATATAATATGGGTAAATTAGTCCTTTCTTATTGATCTTTGAATTAATTTCTTGTTTTAGACCAAGAACAAGCTGAAAGACTCCAGAAAGGGAAGGCTCAAGTGTCTTAGGAGTATTCACACTTGGTTTCGAGGTAGGTGATGGTTCAACTTCCCGTTGTGTTATATATGCATGATAATTGCTCCATTGTATGCGTGCATGTATGTGAATAGGGAAACATAAATCGAATCTAATGAAATGACTAAGTACGAATGATTACATGCCATGAACTTGTTCCTTGACTATGTGACTATGTGCACGGTTCATTATGGGTGTGATTATGACTCTGGTTGTGCTGACCGGATCGAGTGTCATGTTCTAACATATATATTGGACCAGGTGTCACAGTCCAACACATATATTGAACCGAGTGTCATGTTCCAGCACACATATCTTGGACCGGGTGTCACGTTCAGACACACTAAGAGTTTGGGTGTGGGTTCCATGAGAGGACCATTGTAATTGGTATATCTACTTGTTATTGATACGGTGGAATTGAACATTGCTCATAAAATGATAATTGAATTATGCATCATGTATATGTGTGTTTACTGTGTTGTAATTAATTACTTATATTTCGGTGACTAAAGGGGCCGCATGATTCTACCGGTACACCATGGTTTCGTGTACTGATACTGCACTTGATCTTTCTTTGTTGAGTACAAGGCATCTTCAGGCGGCTACTGACAGACCTCAGCTAGGAGATCATTGATCGAGACCGGATCGAGGGTGAGCTAGTTCTTTCAGGCTGCCATGGATCCATCCTTTGTTTTAATCCATTCTTTTCGGACTCAAACTATTTGTTTAAACATTTTACTTATGTTTAGATTTCGGGGTTGTACCCTTTTTTTTCTTAGACTAGTTGATTAGTAGAGTTTTGGTACAATGACTTTCAAGTATAGGGGTTGAATTTTTGTGAGGGTCATGCATAGTTTTTTGTTAAACCTTCAGAGTTTATGGGAACTCTATATTTAAATCGTCATTTAAACCTACTTTTGTATATTTAAATGGTTTAGTTTCTTTAATATTCTTAGTCAGTTTGTAGTAGTGGTTCTCCCACCCGAGGGTTAGTGTGGGTGGCAATCACGGCGGTCTGGGTAATTAAAAAGTTGGTATTAGAGCCCTAGGTTCCTTGATCTCATTGTTCCAAAATGAGTCTAGTAGAGTCTTACGAAATGTTATAGAGACGTGTGTATTTTGCTTAGAGAGGCTACAGAAATTTAGGAAATCTCTCTAATATCTGCTCTATTTTGTGCTATAACTTGATTCCAATTGGTATCTGGTGATCCAAATTGGTATCTAATCTCTTTCCCTCTTTTTTCCACAAATGGTTAACACGCGATACAATGACATCAGGCCTGTAGCTCCTATCAATGAGCCAGTAGAGGACCCCACAATAAGAGGTCGTAGTCAAGGCAGAGTAGAGTAAGAGGAAGGGGCAGAGGCTGGCGAAGGGTAGAACCCACCGGGGTGGGCCCCAGTTGAGAATGTTCCTAGGGAAGAGTCCCCTCCTACACCCCAAGAAGAGGTAGAAGAGAATGTGGAGGTCGAAGACGAGAAGGATGTTGGACCAGAGTAGGGTGCATAGGCTTAGACTACAGGTTTTCCTCCCTTAGACCCAGTGATAGCACAGTATATCATGAATTTTCTGAAGGGGTTGGTCAGCCCTGGAGTCCTTCCCACAATACAAGCGGCTCAACCTCTGGTCAACTGCCCCATTGCCGCTACTGTTCCCAAGACGGATGCAGTATTAGGGACTGATGCTTTCTTTCATCCCCTATTGGGTCCTGTGATGACTGGTACCGAGCATGAGATATTGACTAAGTTTTTGAAGCTGAAGCCGCCTCTATTCCATGGTTTTGAGAGTGAAGATGCCTATGAGTTCATTCTCGCTTACTATGAAAGGCTTCACAAGTTAGGCATTATACATCAGCATGGAGTAGAATTCCTAACCTTCTAGCTTCAGGATGAGGCTAAGAAGCGGTGGAGGGACTATATGGAATGCAGATCGCCAGTCTTTCCTCCACTCACGTGGACGTAGTTCCATGCTTTGTTTCTAGAGAAGTATGTGCCCCGGACTTAGAGGGATCGAAAGAAGGATGACTACATGGCTTTGGAGAAGGGTGGTATGACTGTAGCTGCTTATGAGGTGAAGTTCCATGCCTTGTCTAGATATACCACACAGTTGATGACTACAGAAGAGGAGAGGATTCATCTATTCGCAAAGGGATTGAACATTGAGTTACAGGTATTGTCTTTTCACATGACCTATGTAGGTAAAAATTTTAATGAGGTGACAAACTTTATGAAGAAAGTGGAAGGAGTTCAACGTAATGGGCAGGCCCAGGCTTTAGTTAAGAAGCCCAAGAACACATGTAACTTTCATGGTTCCTACTCCAGAGGTTCAAGTAGGCCGACGGTTGCAGCCTAGCAAATTCAGCCAGCAATGCCCGCTTCTACAGGTGGTTTCTCGAGAACTCCATAGCAGAATGCCATTCAGGATAGTCAGGGAGCCGCATCAGCATTTGGCAACAGGCCATCTTTTGACCGCATATGTTACAATTATGGAGAATTTGTACATGTGAGGAGAGATTTTCCCCATCTGCGGATGTCTAAAATTGTGTTGCAGTAGACCATAGTAGTGGTACCGACGGCAGCGGTAGTAATGGCAGAGGACATTCACAAGGTGGGCGAGAAGGAAATCAGCGAGGCCGAGGAAATGGTTATGTAGGTAGAGGAGCAGTGGATCCAGGCAAAGAGGTTGCCCGTCAAGATGACAGGGTTTAGTTTTATGCCTTTCCGGGCAAGATCAAGGCTGAGTTGTCTAATGTAGTGATCACAGGTATTATTTTTGTTTGTGACCGGATGGCTAATATTTTTTACGATCCGGGTTCTACTTATTCATATGTGTCTATTCACTTTGCCTTGGGATTTGATGCGGTTTGTGATGTGCTTGATGCCCCCATCCATGTTTCTACCCCAGTTGGAGAGTCTATCATAGTCACCCATGTTTATCGTGTTTGTTCTGTCCTGTTTATGGGTTTTCAGACTTGGGCTGATTTGGTTATTCTAGATATGACTAACTTTGATATAATCTTAGGCATGACTTGGTTGTCCCCATATTATGATGTGCTTAATTGTAATGCTAAATCTGTGATTCTAGAGATCCCAGGTAGGGAAAAGTTAGAGTGGGAAGGGGTGTACAAGCCTAAGCTAGCAAAGGGCATATCTTTCGTTTGGGCTAGGAAATTGGTAGGGCAGGGGTGTTTGGCATATTTGGTTCATATTCGGGATATTGATGTTGAGTCTCCCTCTATTGAGTCTATTCTTGTAGTGTATGAATTCAAGAAAGTATTTCCTACCAATTTGTCTTGTATGCCAAAGGAGAGGAATATATATATCTACATTGACTTGGAGCCAGGCACTCGCCCCATCTCCATTCCTTCTTATCGCATGGCTCCGGCAGAATTGAGAGAGCTTAAAGATCAAATCCAAAAGCTTCTTGATAAAGGTTTCATCCATCCTAGTGCTTCCACGTTGGGTGCTCCTGTCTTGTTTGTTAAGAAGAAATATGACAGTATGAGGATTTGCATAGAGTATCGATAGCTGAATAGGGTCACCATTCGAAATAAGTATTTGTTGTCTCGGATAGATGATCTTTTTTACAAGTTGTTGGGTGCATCAATTTTCTCTAAAATTAACCTAAGATTTGGTTACCATCAGTTAAAGGTTAGGCTTGAGGATGTACCCAAAACGGCATTCAAGACCCGCTATGGGCACTATGAGTTCTTAGTGATGTTGTTTGGGTTGGCCAATACGCATGCAGTCTTCATGAGTTTAATGAATGGTGTGTTCAAACCATTCCTCGATTCATTTCTTATCGTATTTATTGATGACATTTTGGTTTATTCAAAGAGTAAGGAAAAAGCATGCCAACCAACTCCGCATTGTTTTGGGTGTCCTTGGAAAACAGAAGTTGTATGCAAAATTTTCCAAGTGTGAGTTTTGGTTGGCTTCAGTTGCCTTTTTGGGGGATGTAGTTTCCAAGGAAGGGGTAATAGTAGATCCCAAAAAGATTGATGTAGTCAAGAATTGGGTCTTTCCTAGCTTTGTGACTAAAGTTGGGAGTTTTGTGGGGCTCGCCAGCTACTACCGATGGTTTGTGAAAAAAATTGCTTCTATCACCACACATTTAACAAGGGTGACCCAAAAGGAGGTGCCTTTCAAGTGGACTGACAAATGTGAAGAGATCTTCCAAAAGCTTAAGACTTTTATGACCACAGCACCTATTCTGACACTACCGGTTGAAGGTAAAGATTTTATTGTTTGTACTGATGTTTCACATTCGGGCTTGGGTCCTGTGTTGATGCAGGAAAAAAACGTCATAGATTATGCCTCGGGACAGCTGAAGGTGCATGAGAGGAACAACCTGACGCATGACTTGGAGTTGGTATCAGTAGTGTTTGCTCTCAAGATCTTATGGCATTACCTTTATGGTGTCAAGTGTGAGGTGTTTACTGATCATCGTAGTCTACAACATGTATTTACTCAGAAAGACTTGAATCTAAGATAGCGGAGGTGGATGGAGTTACCCAAGGACTATGATGTTACCATCCAGTATCATCTGGGTAAGGCTAACATGGTGGCAGACACATTAAGCTGGAAGACAGTAAGTATGGGTAGTCTAGCTTGCTTGGGTTTTTCAAAGTGACCTTTGGCTAAGGAGATTCAAACCTTGTAGTCTAAGTTCATGCAGTTGGGCATCTCAGAGAAAGGTAGGGTGTTAGCATGCATTGAGGTTAGGACCACATTCATTGAGGAGATCAATGCCAAGCAATTTGAGAATGAAAATTTGAATGAGCTCAGAAAGAAGACAGTGTCTGGCAAGGTTTTTTATGTGGGTCGTGTGCTCAGTTTTAAGGAAGAATTTGTGTTCCCCGAGTGAATGACTTAATTTAGAAGATGTTGACAGAATCCCATGGTTCGCGGTATTCCCTTCATCCGGGTGTGACCAAGATGTACCGAGATTTGAAAAGACTTTATTGGTGGCCAGGCATGAAGAAAGACATAGCTGAGTTTGTGGCTAAGTGCCACAACTGTCAGCAGGTGACCACCAAAGGACTACACGTTTGCTTCAACGAATGTCAATTCCTAAATGGAAGTGGAAAAAGATAGCTATGGATTTTATGGTTAGTCTTCCCAAGACCTTGGGAAAGTTTGATTCCATTTGGGTGGTTGTTAACAGACTGACTAAGTCAGCCTACTTCATTCCAGTCAGAGTAGACTATAATGCTCAAAAGTTGGCTAAGATTTATGTGAAGGAGATAGTGAGGCTGCATGGGGTGCCCCTTTCCATCATCTTGGACCGTGCTATGCAATTCATATCCAAGTTTTGGGGAAAATTGCATGAGGAGTTGGGCACTCAAATCACTTTTAGTACAACTTTCCATTCACAGACGGACGGGCAGTCAAAGAGAACTATTCAAGTGTTAGAGGACATGTTGAGGGCATGTGTGATTGACTTTGGAGGGCATTGGGATAAGTTCCTACCTTTGTGTGAGTTATACTATAATAACAGTTACTACTCCAGCATTGACATGGCACCCTTCGAGGCACTTGACGTTACATCTAGTGTTCATCCATAAATGAGTTTCAGGTAATTTAGTCTTCGCAAATTATAGGTGAGTTGACTATGTGTAACATTTCTCAATCTAGTTGGATAATTTTCACTCAATTCCTCTCGGTCCTTGAGTGTTAACAAATTCTACCCTCACTTACAAGGATGTTAAAGTTTTCTCTTCTCTTGATTTTTAACGCCAATTTATCATGTTAACTTCACTTTTTCTCAACTATCTCGTTTTTCTCGAACAATTGATAGATACAGGTTGACTCTATTGTGTGCACTCATTAGAACAAATGAATAACGAAAGTTTAGTTAAATATTGCAAATACAATTCACCTTCTACTCGTTTTACAAATTCTCGTTTAGATTATTGTCATTGTTCCAACAACCCTAATTGTGGTGTTTAGCCACTCATGATTTTCACTAAACAAACAAAGATTAGTAACGAAAACATTAAGGAAGATTAGTTACAAAAATCTGCAAATTAAATGAATGCTTGATATTCAGAAAAGCAAAATCTAACTCCAAAGATCGATTTAATATTAATCGATAAAAATCAACGTCAAGAATATTTCAAACTTAGTCTCTCCTTCTAGATATGACGAGATAAAACCAAAAAAATAACCTAATTAATTCAAATAAAATGTTTAAAAAGAGTCCTACTCGAAGTAGGACTGAACTGTCACAGCTTCCCACGGCCAGTTCGACAACCCGTCAAGGGCTTCACGGTTCGTGAAGCCCTTCGTGATCTTTACTTGGTTTTCACAAAATTTGTTGGTCAAAGCCTGAGTACTGGAAATGCACCACGGACTGTTATAGAGACCACGGTCCATCTGGGTGTCCGTGGTCTTCACTTGGTCAAATCCCTTTTTTGCTCCTCGAGGCCTGAGCACTGGTTCAACTCAACGAGCAACATCCCAACTCGTCATAAGGATCACGATCCACCAGGGAGTTCGAGGTCCTTCCTTAGCACTGCTCAAGCTCATCTTCTCAAGGTCTGCACACTGACCAGCAACCACGGGCTCTTACACGATCCGTCATGAGGGCCACGGTCCATCAAAGGCTATGTGGTCTTTAGTTGGGCATTTGGTCATCATCAGATTCCTTTTACTTGTACAAACATCATAAAACACATCACATCCACATAAATACACTCGATTGTTGCAATAATCCTGAGTTTTGAGCATCAAATGTGCTAAAGATATCATGGCACATCAACACCCTCAACTTAAAACCATTACCTATCCTCAAGTGATGATAAAGATAAACACTTGACGCTTAAAAACCCCACAGATACTATACTAACATGCAGCAGCCTTCTCAACCACACTTTGTGTCCAAAACCATTAATCTAGCATGCAAGGATCAACATATGACATCCCATTACTCACAGTCGACCATGCTTATGCATGTGTACTATCAGCCAACACAATTTAACTATAAAATGCAATCATTGTCTCCTCACACCAAAGAAGTCCATCACACATGATAATTGGGACTAGAGCTCTATGGTCGCACTCTCAAAGAACTCCTAGCACTAGCAACAAAAGACTATAGGCTTGCCCTTGCTTTCTACGCTCTATCTTTCAAACAACCGGAATAGGGTCACTGTAGGACTTTATCATCTTGTAACATAGGCTCAGTTTAGGGAATGAATTTTTGGTTCTGTGAGTGACTAGTACCTTGGCTCTCCAAACATTCTCTAGCACACAACTTTTTCTGAGTGATTCCCTCCTTTTTCATTTTAGTACGTCCCGCCAACCACACCATTTTTTTTTCTTTTTCTTTTCTCTTTTTCTTTTATTTTTTTTTATTTCTCATGTTCAAGCAGGATCTTTTCACTTTGTGTTTTCAAGCTGACTGAGTGAACCTTCTTTTTCTACTTTTCCTTTTTGCTCGAGTGGTAATCACCCTCAACTTAGATTTTTGGTCTAAGTTGTGACATCATATCTTCGGAGACCCAAGGATATAATATCAACCGATAAGAACAAAGTTAGTTTCCAAGCTCAAATTAGGTTCAAATGGTATGCTTTTTATTTGATTGTCTATTTTGGGCTTTTAGTGGGCTTAGCAAAAATAGCCTACTGATCCTTTCCTATCCAGTTATTCTCAAATCCCAGCAAGACTACTCGAGCAAATACTAGTTTCTGCTCCTAGCATTAGACTTCAAACAAACCTTACACACGCATGACACATGACTACATTTTCCAGTTTCTTAGTTCACCAATTTATGGTCAAGACTAGAAATGGTCAACTCATAAATACCTAAGATGTCATCTAAAGAGCCTAACAGTCAAATTTCAGATTAAGGCCATACATGTTATCATTTCGAACAGAACAAAAAGCTCAAAACTTAGTTGATGCACAGCTCAACACACAGAGTTCACAAATTCATCAAAACACTAACAACTACACACTTTATCAGAACACAAAACAGAGTCAACCTCCATCATTTTAACAGCTAAAATGACAGGTTGCTCACCACCCCTCTCGAAAAAAATGAATTTGCCCTCAAAGTCAATAAAGTAAAACAAAACAGGGATGTGATGAGGGGTAAATCCTACAGTGCACTAGGCTCCGGTAGTCAGATCAGCATCAGAACCCTTATCAAGAGGTGCGCTATCAGAAACCTGTACTAGGTCAGCTAGACCGGTAGCACTAGGAGGTGGTATGGCACTGCCAAAAGCACCAACAAATAATGTATCTCTCCTCTGTTGCCCAAGTGTTGCTTCTTCTCTAGCCTTCCTCTTTGACTCCTTGCATGCTTTCTTGTGTTGTTTCTATTTATCCTTAGAGAGGTCTGTTGGCCCCTCCTCAGTAGACTCGGCTTAGTATTTTCTTTTGTCGGATTTTCTCTTGGGTAGTTCACCCCAGAAGTATTCAAGGGATTGAGTAGTGGGTGGCTCACTGAACAAGTTCATCAAAGACTCTGGCAGGACCGAAGTGGGCACATGTACTAGCTTCTCAACCATCTTAGCAATTTGAGCTCTCATCTCAGACAACTGCGTGTTGAACTCGTCAGTACTTACTGAACCTACAGCCTGTAACTGATCCTGGACATGGACCTCCAAGACATCCATCTTGTTTTTTAAGACGGCAAGATCCTTCAGCATCTCATCTTTCACCTTCTTATCCGCGGCTAATACATCGCGCTCTATGCTCTGGGGTAATCTGAGTACAATATGAAGATTCACCCTGCTTTGGTCCTCTATGAGCATGTGGAATGTCGATGGGTACAAGAGGTACGATCGCTAACTATCTCACTGGTGCAGATTTAGCTCCAAATAGATGATTTGTTACATCCTTGATTTTAGATGTTACGGTGATCTTAGTCGCTTCCAGCTATCTGTCTACTAGCTTATTTGGATGAATATTAGCTTGCAGATAAAGTTTCCCTATCAGACAGGGAAATGGTAATCTAGCTCTCTCATTAAGTGCTCTGTCCTGCATTTCTTTGGCGATGATACGACCTACATTGACTCAGTAGCTAGCCATGAGGCAAGCAACCAATGATGAAAGGGACGTCGACAAGGTATTATCATTTTTCGTAGGCCGCAACTATACACAAACAATAGACCACCAAACCTTAGCTGGGAATGATAGTGATGCCTTAGTGATTTGCATTTGTGACCCTACAACCCATGTTGCATTCTCCCACTCTGAAGCAATCAACCCAGCAATCCATCGCATGGCCCACTCTCTCGAAATTAGATCCTCCATCTCGGCCTCACTCGTCACCGCATGATGTTTTCCTTCAAATAGGCCCACTGAAGCTGGTGTTGTGTAGTCAGGACCATGCAACATTATGTTAATCGTGGCATCAGAAATATCCACTGATACACTTCTCACTATAACTGAGTTAAGTGGTTCTCATGTGTTGGAAAATGTTTTTTGGTCCCTCTTTGTAGTTTCAGTGTCAGCAACCAAATTTATCAGGGTGGCTGCATAGGATGCATAGAATTCCCGGGTAATGTAGTGGGAGAATTCCCAAAGAGAGTCGTTCATCTATTCAAACTTATGCATCTGGAAAGTTCTGTAGATTTCTGGGAATGCACGGCTATCAGATGTCCCTACTCTAGCTTCAGTTATCACTTCCCTATCAGTAAAGCCGCTAGTCTTGGACACAATCCCATTCTTGTGGAAATCCTCAAACCAGCGCACAGTCCACATAGAATGATAACAATCAATTAACTGTTATTTCACCATTGGGTCAGCCTCATGTAGATGAACAAATTGAATCCTTGCAGCTTCAGTAATGACCTCCTCATCTTCTTCCTGGGCATCTAGTTCTTCCTGCGCCCCTGTTCCAGCTTCTGCTCCTAATTCAGATCGAGGTGCCGCTACATTCTCCTGAGACCCGCTAATAGACTCTTCACCACTACCTGAGTCGCTACTAGAACCGCTCTTAGATCCCTCACCGCTTCCGAAACAAATGTTAGATGCCTCACCACCCCGGAGCCACTACCTTCCTCTTTAGACTGGGAAAGAGTGTCCTGAAGAATTGCTCTTGCTGCTCGTGATCTAGTAGTTCGAAGAGAGTGTTCTTCAATTGTAGTAGAGATATGAACCTCAGAACTACTAGACTCTTCAAAGTTATCAGTTTGCGATGGAGAAGGAGGTGATGAGGAATGTGGGGCTGCAAACTTTCTGCGGGGTGCCATAGTACCTGATAGGTCAAACAATGAAATCGAGATAATAAGAAAAACACATAAACCGATGCACTAATGGGTACTCACACTTCCCCTGCGTACATACAATGGGACGCCTTGCCTTAAGAATGTCGTCACCCAATCTATCATTGGGAAGGACCATAAAATCATAATGCAAAACAGAATTAAAAGTATAGAACTAAAAGTAAAATTATTATTATTATTATTATTATTATTATTATTATTATTATTATTATTATACAGATGGCTACATGGTCCGTGGAGTGGACCACGGTCCGTGATGACCATTATGGGCAAAAAATAGTGTTCTGGTTCAGTGGTAAAGTGTACTAGAATGGCTCACAGATGGCTTTATGGTCCGTGGAGTGAACCGCGGTCCGTGATGACCATCATGAGCCTAGTCAATGTGTCCTTTCTTGCTAAGTGTGGTTTACAAGTGGCTTAACGACCCGTGGTTGACACCACGGTCCATGAAGTCCATCGTGGACTTATACTTCACGATTTGCCAGTGAATTTTTCCCCCAAGTTAAACCTTCAGAATTACAGCCATTATCAGCACATGATCACACTCTTACGAGGCATACCCACATACATACAATCATCGATTTTTACAGTAAACGGCTTTTATCAAGTCAAGCTCATAGAGCCATACTATTTTTACACCATTTGAACTCAATTTCCTCATAATATCATCATATAACACTAAACCCACACAAACAATTCATACCCATGAATAAAAACTACAAATTTTTAACTTAATTTCAATTAACTCATAACAATTTAACAGCCACAACAACAATTTATCACATAATAATATGCAAATTTGAACAAACTAAGTATGTATAACTTGCCTATTGATAAGATCAAACTTATAACAAGTTAATGGAAGAACTTACTTCTAATTCGATCACAAATTCCTCTCAAAAAGAGAGAAGAAATTGCACTTCAATTGCTTGTTAGTACAGACTTTAGGGTTTTGATTCCTTATTGAATTTAGACCTTATGGATGATGAAAAACCTTTAATAGCTTTTAGAACCGTTATGGATGAGGGGGAAGAGCAAGAAAACTGACTCTTGGCGCTTTAGAAGACTTATAAAACATTAAATTTAAATTCTCTCTATGCGCAGGTCGGGTCGGGTTCTTATACTGCTGGGTTACGTACGACAGACCGTGAAGAGCACCATGGTTCGTGGAAGCAACCTTGAACAAGACTTGGGTAAAAAACCATACCTCAGGTTCACGAGAGGCTAGACGGTCTGTACAACATCTGACGGACCGTGAACCCTTCTGTGAACCACTTTATGGAAATTTCCAGTAGCCTCTTTAGGAAGTTGTTGAGTATGATGGGCCGTGAAGGGACCTGTGAAGGGCACCACGGCCTGTGGGACTGCCCGTGAAGGACCTCCTGCACCCAGCTCCTCACTTTTATGTTCAATTAACTCCTGCATATACCAACACACAGTGACTCTATAAAAACAATGAAAAATGCTAAAATGTAAACTAACTAGTACATTTACAATCTTGGGTTGCCTCCCACGCAGTGCACAATTTTAACGTTGCGGTGCGACGTAGGTTACTTGATTACTCAGACTTCATCAAACTTGTGTTTCTCCACTATTTTCACTTCTTCTGGAACTCCAAAGTACGCCTTGATTTGCTGACCATTAGCCTTGAACCTCTCATCCTTGTCCTTCTCATGCTCAATAGCACCCGAGTGAAATACATGAGTTACCTTAAACAGCCCAGACCATTTGGATCTCAATTTCCCAGGAAATAGACGAAGTCTAGTGTTGAAAAACAACACCAAGTCACCAGGATTGAAGGTTATTTACTCAATATGCTTATCATGATACAGCTTCATCCTCTCCTTGTACAGTGCAGAGCTCTCATATTCTCTTAAGAGGAACTCATCCATCTCATTGATCTGATTAAGTCTGAGGTTTGCAGTTTCACTCCATCTAAGGTTCAACTTCTTTAAAGCCCAGAGTGCCTTTTGATCAAGCTCAACCGGCAAATGAAATGCCTTTCCAAACACCAACTAATATGGAGACATATTAATAGAGCATCATCCAACTTTCTTTCCCAATTTGTCCTGTTGCATTCACCATTTTTGCCAGAATAACTTTGATCTCCCTATTTGATACCTCCACTTGGCCACTTGTCTGCAGCTGATATGGTGTTGCCACCTTGTGATGTTTAACCCCATATTTATCCAGAAGTGTACTGAACACTTTATTGCAGAAATAGGAACCTCAATCGCTGATAATGACTCTATGTGTACAAAATCGTGAGACTATGTTCTTCTTTAGGAACCCAACGACGCTTTTACCATCATTTTCAGGCAGAGCAACTGCCTCAAACCATTTGGACACATAGTCCACTACTACAAGTATGTACTTTTGCACATAGGAACTCACAAATGGGCACATGAAATCAACTCCCCACATCAAATAATTCCACCTCTAGAATGGGTGTCATTGGTAGCTCGTGGCAACGAGAGATAGCTCCTTGCCGCTGGCATACATCACAACTCTTCACTATATCGATTGCATATTGATAATTGAAGGTCAGTAGTACCCACTATGAAGTACCTTGTGGGCTATCCGGGCACCATGATGACCACCTACTGGAGAGGAGTGACAAGCCTCTAAGATTTGTAGCATCTCAGCTTTAGGGATACATTGCCTAATGATGTTATCAGCATACACCCTGTACAAATAAGGGTCATCCCAAAAATACTTGCACATATCATGTAAGAACCTCTTTCTCTAATGAAATGTTAGCCCTCCAGGCATCAAATCACTAACAAGAAAATTAGCAAAGTCATTATACAATGAATAAGATCAAGAGTTGCAGCTAATACTTGCTCATCTGGGAATGAGTCATTCATATCTAACTCAAGTTCCTCTTTCTTTTTTGCAAAGCAAGTCCATAGCTAGAATAACATCAAAGTCCACCCTATCTAGGTCAACTAAGTCAGCCATGGTATCCTTGTGATTGACAGAAATGACACAATCACGATAAACTCTCTAAGCTAGAACAGACTCACCAATAGGTGCTGAAACACTGAAGGGCTCAAGAAGTTTCTTAGGAAGACTATCAAAATTCGTAGCAATGTATGGAGTCACAAGAGATAGACTCGCATTTGTATCAATCAAAGCATATACATCAAATGTAAAGACTTTCATCACACCAGTGACAACATCAGGTGAATTCTCTTGGTCTTGGTGACTGGTGATAGAATACAGATGGTTTGCCCCTCCGCCTCCCTGAAGTAGCTCCTCTAGGTGCAGCTCGGTCATATAGAGCCACTGAAGAAGATTAGGCTCTATTGCCCCCATTACCACTACCCTGCCTATTCTTAGGGCACTCTCTCATAAAGTAACCATTCTGACCACACATGAAGCAACTAGTGGAGTCATCATGACGTGCTCCTGGGTGGTTCCTACCACACTCAACACAGGAAGGAGTCCAATTACCTCATCGTGCCACACTACCTCAAGATTGTGCAAGTCTAGCACTAAACTCGCATGTGTTCTTTGTTGCAGGTGCACTAGCAGATGATGGAGCAGGTCCATTTGGCATTTGCTAAATAGACGACCGGTTCGCATTACTCTTCTACTGTTGGGACTCATTTCGTGTTGTCTTGGCCTTCTTGTTTTGGAACTCTTCCCTATCTCTCAACTTTTCTACCTTAACCTACTGCACATGGATAATCAGCCTCGCTATGTCCATGTGCCCTATCAACATCGCAACCTTACCCTCTTTGCGTGACAACCAAGAAAACCCAGCCACAAACAAGTTTATCCAGCTTCTCATATCAACAACCATCTCCAGAGCATTGATTAACGTTTCAAGGATACTTCATCTAATTCTAACTGTCAACGATCATTAGTCAACATATAACCCAACCAACTAAGTTGGGGTCGATCCCACAGAGAGTAGCTTTCTTTGAATCCAAATACGAAAGTAAGACAATAACCTTTGCAGCTCAGCAGCACACATTGAAGAATTTAATAATCAAATTTCCAGGATTCGTTACCAACACACTTCAAAGTATTAACAAGAAACAATAAGATAATTAGATCAGACTTGGGGGATTGACTAACCAACTATCGAATTCAACTTAATGGGTGTACATCATTACCAATAATGCTAATTCATTGTTAGAATGGACTATAAGTAAAACAACTTTCTCTTTAACAATTACTTTATTTTCGTTGAATTCTCTCGAACCTCAACGCTATCCACAAGCTAACCAGCCCACACTCACCAAATCCACTCTTTTGACCTAGATACAAAGGTTGGGTCTTGGGTTTCACTTTCTCAAGCTGAAACCATCAAAACCCACTACTAAGAATGCCAAAATACTACATTGGTTTCGTACTTCTACCTCGAGGAAGTACAAAACTCTTAAATCTATCACACCAAAGATGCAATAATAAAGTTAAACCACCATAATAATTTAGACCCGCTTCAGATTAACACCAACAATCGCTAATCGATAACACCCATTTAGTAGAACAATTGGTTATATTGTCAAACCCCCAAGGTTAGGGTTTTAGTCAATCATGGAGAAAGGATGAAAATCAACACCTACCACGTTTTCCATAGCCGGGTAAATGAAATTTGAAAGTTAAAATCAACTAAAATCTTCTCTATTAAAAAATCTCAATGAATGACCTTGCTAAAATCACTTGAAATCCACAATGGTGGTGTTTTTGCTCTCAATCTTTTGTTCCTTACATTGTTGAATACATTTTATCTCTTGTAAAAATCATTTTATGCAACTGTGATGTGTGGTTGTTTGGGATCAATCGGCGAGGTAAGTCGGGCTTCGGCGACCGTTCAGCGACTCGCCAATTTTCCTTTGTCTCGCCTTCATTTTTCACCTCGTTTAGGTCCAACCACTATAATTTTAGGCGAGCCAAATCGAGGTCGCTGAATGATTCTGTGATGCGCCATTTTTCCTTTCATCTCACCCATCAGCACTTATCTGGATCTCCATCAGTACTTTCGGTGACCTGGTCTTCCATTGCCGATGCGATCGGTGTCACGTCGAGTGGAACTGCTGCTCGCCGAAACTACCCCTCATCAAGCCTCATCGTTCTATAACTTTAGGTGGTAGAGTGGCAACTTGGCGAGTCGCCAAGTGGCATCAGCAACCATCAGGCTTGTTTTTCCCTTCTCATTTCCGCTCGTGTTAGCTCTATTTCCCATTTTTGTCCTAGCTTTGTTCCTCAATCCATATATCTGAAAATCAGGAGTTCTACATCAGTTTTTGACACAAAATAAGCATTTTAGGACACTAAATCATTAAAAATAAAGCCCTAAATTAGTCCAAATCTCGGACTCATCAACACCCCTAACTTAAACTTTTGCTTGTCCTCAAGTAAAACTCAAGTTCAGCAGTTCAAAAAGGATGTTTCAAACAGTGCTACACAAGACTCAATCATGAATGCACACAACAAGACTCAACTTACTTATGTAAGGATCAATTGTGCACTCAAAGATTCAAGTTGTGACTTACCATTATCAAAGATTCTCAAGTTCACAATACTTGCTTCAAATGCAAGTTCAACTTTAACAAAGGTACTCAAATGCCCTCACAAAAAGATGATTCCCTATTCACACACAATTTGTTCAACAATTTATAGCTCCGGAATCACAAACAACTCTCACACTCACAAAGATGAACACATGCATGACTCCACCCATAGGTTTGCCCTTATTTTCCAATCAACACTTGTTTCAACTCACTCAAGATCAAAAAGGTCTTTTCAAGACTTGTAACGGGGCTGAGTGTAAAGGTATGGTCATTTAGGCTCAGTGGTTGCTATCCTCATGAAATGTGGTGTGAACAACACTTCATTTCCTTTTCTTCATCATTCTCATTCATCCTCACAATTTACCCCATTACTTACTTTCCATGGAATACCGGACACCCCATTTGTTTTGTAACTTTCACAAATTTTTCTTTATTTTTCTGTTTCTCTCTTCTTCTTATTTTGTATGGAGGGGTTCCATCTTTCTCAAAACCATGGGTCAAGGGGGACTTCTTTACACCTCTTGATTTACCTTCTCTTTTCACCATACCCCCAACTTAGGCTTTTGGCCTAAGTTGGCTATTTAAACAAACTACAATTCATAAGGATTATGGGTGAAGGGATAAAGAGAGGTCTCATTTGCTCAAGTTTCTTCCAAGAAAAGGGTAAGGCGCAAAGGGTGTTCAAGTAAAGTTCACACACTCACAAGGTAGGCCACAAAAGAGGTATAATGTCAAATTGTTTCACTCTTTAAAAAGTCGCCAAAGATCATTTCAAGAGCTTGCTTCACTTAGTCAACCGGACCAATGGGGCAAATTCTAGGTGTCATCACACAAGTTTCACGATAAGCTCATCACACAAGGCATTGGCACCAATATCAAACAAGACTCCACACTTTTTCTAGTGGGCAATGTTCATCACAAGAGACTCATTCAATAACCGTCTAGTTATAACGAGATGCAAAAAGTTCACATATTATCTATGTAACTTTATTTGGCCTCATCATAGCCACACATTCATGTTTGTTCGATTGAGAGCACCATTCAAGTCATCGGTATTGATCATAACTGATACTCAACTTTGCACAAGACCAATCACAATTAAACACACAAGAGGTGGCACAAATTTTTCAGAAGGAGTCCAAGCATACACAAAGGAGCTCACTATCACTGACCAAGCACACACTCCCACCAAAAGCATTGAACATTGTCCCCAATGTGAGTAGAGAACGGACACTCCCACAAATAAAATAAGAATAAAAAATAAAAACTAACAACTAAAGATAAAATTCTAGTATGTAATCATGAAGAGCAAGGTGACAAAGAATCTTCACTAAACTCCTAGTTGGCAAGAAAATGAAATAGTCATTGAATGCCTCAGCGGTGCACCCAATGGTCTGGATATCGCCCTTAGTTACAGTGTGTGATACACTCAAAGGGGAAAATCGGTGGAGATGAAGGAGGTCTCCGAACAGGTTGACGCTTCGCATAATAGACTTGTAACATCGCCAAACAATTATTGAGTTAAGCTATCAGCAATTGAGTAGAAGAGCGAGGAAAATTGGGTCGCCTAAACACATCGGCAATTCACCGAGTGGTAAAGGTCTCCCGTCGAATGTTCCAGTGTCTCAGCTCCATTTTTGAAGTCCATAAGGCAGACTATGTCGTGCTCGCCGAACTTATTCGGCGATCCGCCAATAGCGTCCTCTTCTCGCACAATATCTTGCACCTGCAAAATCAACACACATTATTTGAGATAAACACTTGGGTTACATCCCAAGAAGCACCTTATTTAACGTCATGGCATGATGTGGAAATTCTCTCAAGCATCTTCCAGGTACACCACCTCAATCACAGAAATCTTTTGGCATTCGCCAAAGTATAACTTCAAGCGGTGCCCATTCACCTTGAATGCAGGTCCTTCTTGACCTTCAACTTCGATGGCACCATTTGTGAAACACGTGTGTCACTCTAAACAGCCCTAACCATTTGGACTTGAACTTTCCCAGAAAGAGTCTAAGTTAAGAGTTATATAGCAACACCCAGTCTCCCACTTTGAACTCCCTCTTAAGGATTTTAGAATCATGCCATTTCTTTATCTTTTCCTTGTAAATGGCTGAACTTTTGTAAGCCTTGAACCTGAATTCTTCCAACTCATTTAATTTCTCTAATCTCTCTTTTGAAGTCTTTGTCCAGTTCAGATTTAGAGCTTTCAACGCCCATAATGCCTTTTGATCCAATTCAACTGGTAGATGGCAAGTTTTACCAAAAACTAGCTGATTCGGAAACATACCGATTGGTGTTTTGTATGCTGTGTGATACGCCCATAGCGCGTCAACTTGGCCGCTTATTTTGGGAAGATACGGAGTTGCTACTTTGTGCTTCACTCCATACTTACTCAATGCGGCTGAGAACCACTTGTTGCAGAAGTGAGATCCCCCATCACTAATAATAGCCCGAGGAGTACCACAGCTAGCAAAGATGTAGTGTTTCAGGAATTGAACAACACTTTTCCCTTCATTGTTTGGAAGTGCAACGGCCTTCACCTATTTAGAAACATAGTCTACGGCCACCAAGATATACTTATTACCAAACAAACTCACAAATGGGCCCATGAAATATATTCCCCACATATCAAAAATCTCAACTTCTAAAATGGGCGTAAGAGGCAACTCGTGTCTTTTGGACACTCCACCTTGTTTCTGATATTGAGTGCACTTCTTAACAAACTCATGAGCATCTTTGTAAAGTGACGGTCAATAGTAGCCACTTTGGAGGACTTTAGCAGTTGTACGTACACCACCATGATGACTCCCAATCGATGAAGCATGACCAGCATGGAGAATTTCGATGGCTTCTTCTTCCGAAACACATCTCCTAATGATATGGTCTCCACACTCTCTAAATAAATATGGTTCATCCCAAAAGTACTTCTTAACATCGAACAAGAACCTCTTTTGTTGGTAGAAGTTCAGTTCGTCCAGCATTAAGCCACATACTACGTAATTGGTAAAATCAGCATACCAATGAGGTTGTTTGAAAGTAACCGTGAATATATGTTCATTGGTAAAAGAATCATTTATGTCAATGTAATACCCCGTACAAACTAGTAAGACCTAGCTAAGGCTTGACTAAATCTAGTAGGTTGAACTAGAGCCTCACATGCTAGTTTATAGTTTAAAACTTGTTTAAATGATGAAAAATGGCTATTGATGTTAGTTTGGTGATTTTAGAGGTCAAACGTCAAGAAACGACCATGACGTCCAGAAACTAGTAGACTAAGTGAGGGCTAAGTTTGAGGGTTAGAGCCAAGGAAGAGGACTAGGGAAATCCACTCTTTCATGGACACTCCCTTACCTTCCACGACCACCACCACGGCTCGTGGTAGGCTAGGCAATGGCTAAACAAAGGCTGCCCAAAGACATCCCCTCCACACGATCCACTTCACGGCTCGTGGTGATGACCACGGCTCGTGGGAAGGCTCGTGGTGGTGCCTTAGATATTTAGGGGTTAAGGGGAAGGTTTCCTAGATACTTTATCATGACCACGAGAGGCACCACGGCTCGTGGTGCCTCACGTGAAGGGCTTTCTATTAGACTTAGAGTATAGGGTAAACTTCAAATGGTTATATCTCTTAGCTCAAAACGAATTAGGTGTTCCATGACCTATAGAATTAAAGGTCTCTGAGTCCTCTTTCCAACGCCATCGAGTTTTCCCAATTCCAATCTTGGAGTAAAACGTTATGCCCGAAATAGTGAAGCACTGTCAGGCTGAAAAATCTTCACGACCCGTTTCACGGGCCATGGTGATGAGCACAGTCCGTGAAGGCTCCACTGATGCCATTAAGGCAGTTTCCAGCAAGTAACTTATTGGGTCTTTTCCCAATTGTTTTAACTAAAGGATATCTCATTTTTCCCAAGCCTAGGACCCTTATTTAAGTCATTTTAACCCCAAAACTCACCCAATTAAATCAATTATTACAAGACCCTAATAAAACCCCAACTCATTTTCCCTCCCAAAAAGTCTTCTCTCTCAAACCTCCATTGAAAAACATGGAAGGAGATCAACTAGGGCTTGAAGATGGAAGCTTTTCATCACGAAATTTATGAGATTCTAAGGCTAAGGTATGGGAGTTCTTTATTCTTGATTAGCTATCACCAATAAGCCCTTTCAACTATGTTTTCAAAGTTCCCCAAATTCTAGGTTTTCAAGCAAATTCGTGGGTCTCTTTCTAAAACCGATTCCATTGATCTATAATGGTTAATTATGATTATATATGAATGTTTGTGGATGAATTCATGTAATTGTTATGGTTTTTGAACAAATTCCCATAAGACCCATGATTTCCCTTCTTTCTCAAATATAAACCCTTGTATGTCTTGAATGATGAATGAAGGATGAGAATCTAGTATGTTTTCATGTAATTAAGTATTGTATTGTGATGTTATCCTATATGATGTATGAATATCATGAAAATAGGGTTGAATCTTGAAGAAAGCCTCCATGGCTATGAATGAAGGTTTTCAATTGGTAAGTAGTCTTCTATTGATTTGTTGATCCACTTGAGGTGGCGATGTTTACTTACTATGTATCCTTTTTATGAATGGTTTGATCCACTTATGGTGGAGATGCTTACTTGTTAGTATGAATTGTAGTGTTGAAACAAGGTCCCTCTTCCCTACAACCCAAGATATAACTAAGAATGATATGTTATGAATATGAATGAGAGGTTGTGAACATGGTATGGTGTATATGTTGAATTGTATGAGGTACTATTGTGGAAGGACCCCTACCCACATAACCCCTATGTGAAGGTATGAGTCTATACACTCTATGACAATGATATGAACTTGAATGTTGTGAGATGATTATGGATGTGTTGTTATGTTGAATAAGAGGAAATTCTCATATATACTATATGACTATGATGTGAAAGATACATTCTCACATGTTATTGGTTATATGATGAAAGGTTATTCTCATCTTAGAAACCCTTGAGCTTTATGATATATGAGGGATTTAGTCCCTAAGGTATTCTTTATGAACTAATGCTTAAGTAATGACTTAAAGATACTTTAAAAAGGGAATTGTGCTTAGCACCGAGTGGATATGAAAGTGAGATGGGTTCCTTCACAAAGGAAGGGAGGTTCCCACTATGATGTCTCATTAGATGGAAACCTTCCACGTTAACAAGTTCGGGTTTCTAGTAGCAATCTCCATATCTCCCAACTATGTGCCAACATAGGTTTCAGCTAGTGGATCCACCTAGATGCTATTATGTTAGGTCTTACCTTGGCAAGTAGGACACTCTCTTTTCGGTGTGGGGAGTAGAACACCGGATTCCATGTATCTTACATGGTCTATGTCGGTTATGGCAAAATCTCCCGAAGGTTAAAAGAAATGGGCTATAATAAGATCATGGACTCTAATCATGACTTTTTAAGAGGTACTACTTAGTACGAGTGAGGGTAAGGAACTTCACCCATACATTGCACAAGTGGACTTTATGAAAGGTTAGGATTAGGTTCTCTTAGGTAATAAAGACTTATGAATTGTGATTATGAATGTCTCTTTACTTATGAAATGAATTATATGAAATATGACTAAGATGCATGATATGAATATGTTGCATGAATTATGACTAATGATTCTTCTAGGATATTTACTTAGTATGAGGGGTATTATGGGATGCCACTCCTACATGGCACAAGTATACTCCTAAAGTAGTCATGGTTTAGTTCCATTCTTATTATGAGGATTATGAATAATGCATGTTTTCATTGAATTAGATTTATGGTTGGCTTTCCTTAATATGAGCTACTGTTTATGACTGTCTCCTTATGTAAGTTGGCTATGAAGGAATCAAATGTAAGATATGCATGATATTGGGAATCTAAATATAATACTTAGCATTTGGTAGGGTTATGAGACTTTACCTTTGCATTTCACTAATATGTTGTTGGGTTGCTTATGTGTTAGTATGAACTTATTATAAAGGTGGCCTAAAGGTGATACTTAGTGTAGGTAGGACTATGGACCCTAGCTATGCATTGCACAAGTAGAAGCTTAAGGTTACTCATGTGGTTGCTCTATTATGATGTTGTGATCTTGTTATGTGCATTGTGACTATGTTTTAAGATTATGCCTTGGTGATGTGGTTATCCTTGTTTTTGATGAACTATATGTGAGATGTTTATGACTTATGTTCTCCAACTCTTTTAAAGAATGACGTGCAAAAGTGCATAAATCATGGTTTCAACTAAATGTCCTTTTTAGCATGTTTTAATGGTTTTTATGCATGAATTCAATACTTAGTACATTTTCGTGCTAACCCCTTCTTCTACCTTTTCTACAAAGTATAGGATTTGGAGATGTGGTGTACTATACTTGGAAGATAGGTTTCTAAGGAGCTTGGAAGATGAAGACTTGGGTGGTCCTCATAGTTTTAAGGACGAACCCACCTTGATCACTTATGTCTTTACTTTATGTTTTTAGAGTATGTAAGGTTCGTGTCCCTAAGTTGTATTAAAAGGAAATTTAAAGTCTAATGTTATGGATGGTTTGAGACATAGTTTCATAGATACTCTTATTTTATAAAGGCTTCATTTGTAAAGAAAAGTTTTAAATTTTCCGCTATTTCCATATGCTTTAATGTTCATGATATGCTAAGGGCTCGTATAAGACCTCTTCGAGGTCGAATACGTCGTGTTACGACTAGGGGGTGCTCTCGGGTCGTGACAGTCGATCTACAGCTCATCATTTTCCTTGCCTTCCAATCTTGATAAGTGGTCAACCACCTGATTTTCACAACCTCTCCTATCTTTAACTTTAAAGTCGAATTCTTGCAATAGTAGCACCCACCTTATCAATCTTGGTTTGGCATCCTTCTTTGCCATCAGATAATGCAGTGCAGCATGATCAGTGTGAACAACCACATTAGTACCTAGCAAGTATGCCCGAAACTTTTCAAACGAATAAACTACCGCAAGTAACTCTTGTTTTGTAACTGTATAGTTGCGTTGAGCACTATTTAGAGTTTTGCTTGCGTAGTAAATGGGGTGAAATAGTTTGTTGTGTTTTTGCCCCAATACAACACCTAATGTTGTGCCGCTTGCATCACACATTAATTCGAAGGATTCCGACCAATCTGGACTAATGATAATCGGGGTGGAGACCAAATTTTCTTTCAAGCACTTGAAAGCCACCATGCAAGCATCTTCACAATGGAATTTCACCCCCTTCTCCAAGAGTTTGCATAGAGGATGTGCAATCTTTGAGATGTCTTTGATGAACCTCCGGTAAAAACCGGCATGTCCTAAGAAACTACGAACACCCTTCACCAAAATTGGTGGTGGTAACTTCTCAATTACTTCAATCTTGACTTTATCAACCTCCGGCCCCTTTTGCGACACTTTGTGACCAAGAACTATGCCTTTCTTAACCATGAAGTGGCATTTTTCCCAATTTAGGACCAAATTTGTCTCCACACATCTTTGGAGAACATGTCCTAAGTGTGCTAAACATGCTTCAAAAGTGTCACCCATAACCGAGAAGTCATCCATGAATACCTCTATTGAATCCTCCACCATGTCAGCAAAAATAGATTACATGCAACGTTGAAATATTGCTGGAGCATTACATAACCCGAATGACATCCGTTTGAAAGAAAAAGTTTTGTATGGGCAGGTGAAGGTAGTTTTTTTCTTGGTCTTCCGGAGCAATGGAGATTTGGTTATAACCGGAATACCCATCCAAAAATCAATATCAACCTCTCTATGAGAGTCAATCAAGCATTTGATCCATGAAAGGCATGGGAAAGTGATCCTTTTCAGTCCACAAATTTAACTTCTGGTAATCCATGCATACTCTCCATCTGGTCATTGGTCTCATAGATACAAGTTCTCCCTTTTCATTTGGGACTACTGTGATACCTCTTTTTTTTTTGGTACACATTGTACCGAACTTACCCATTTGTTATCCGCAATAGGGTAGATCACACCTGCATCCAACCACTTTATTATCTCCTTTTTCACCACCTCTTGCATCGATGGGTTCAATCTCCGTTGATATTCAACACTTGGCTTACAATCACTATCAAGATGAATTTTGTGAGTGCAAATGCCCGGAGGAATTCCTTCTATGTCAGCGATAGTCCAACCTATAGCTTTGATATGTCTTCTCAACACCTCAAGGAGCAATTTCACCTGCCATTCAAGCAGGTCAGTTGCAATGATCATCGGTAAGGTGTTGTTTTCCCCCAAGAAAGCATATCGGAGATGGGAGGGAAGTACTTTCAACTCCAGATTTGGTGGTTCTTCTGTTGATGGTTTAGCAGGGAGGACTATCTCGATTTGTAGATCAATGTCCAACTTCAATGGAGTCTTTGAATGGGGGGGGGGGGGGGGGGGGG
>JAKRZT010013421.1:0-21247 GCA_029582215.1 Solanum sparsipilum
TTATTTTATTTATATACTATGATTAGATTAATATCTATCTATATATAATAGGAGAAGAAAAAGTGACACATATCATCACCACATAAAATTAGATTTTTTAAATAATTTAAATTAATTATATGTAATTTGTTTAAATAGAAAATTAACAAATTACTAATTTATTTTTTTAAAAAAATGAATTTAAAGCATTTTCAATTAAATTTAAAGCTTTTTTTCTGTAATTTCATTTCGTCACTTCATTTTTTTCCTTTTTAAAAAAAAAACTATATCATTTAGTCATTTCCCTATTTAAAAGAATTTTAAAAAAAATCTTGAAGTTTTAGAACGTTGTAATTGGTAGAATTAATGCAATGACACCTGTACAATCACCTTAGATCACTCACAACATATTCTAAATATAAATAAATTGTTTACCTAAACTTTTAGGCAACAACATTATTTAATTAAGGATGTTTTTATATATTGATATTTGTCCTTATTTGTTTTATTTTATTTATATACTATGATTAGATTGTATTAAACGAACCAAGAGTTACGTGACACTTCTTTTAGACTAATACGACAAACATGCACAATAATTGACATCCAACAAAACTCACACACAGTAACAATAACATATTTAGTTAAATTTCATTAGTAAGTATTGGATGGTGGTGTTATGCGACTTTATCACTACATGAAGGTAGATAAACTATTTCTGATAGACACTTAACTCAGGTAAAGCATAGCTAAATCAATAAAAAAATCTATTTATAAAGAAATCATATTAAAATAATGGAGAAAAAAATACAGCAATCATAACAAAAAAGTGCGATAAACAAAATTGTAGAGAAACAATGTGTAAAAAAAAAAAGAATAAAAAACAATGTAATGGGGTGTACTAATTAATAATACTACTACTAATAAATAAAAAACGATAACACTCAATTATCTGCTAATAAAATCAAAGAACAATCTCATTAGTGTAACAAAATAATGTAGTAATAACTAATACGTATTATACAATATAACCTAATACATAATATGAATTTTAATAAATGTTTAATCAGAAAGATCAATCTTCTAAAATCTAAAGATAGATCTCTCTTACTTTTTACCCATTTTTCTCCTTCTACTCAACATATATAATCTTCCTAGGGGGTGATAAAGTGATATTAACAAAATTAAAAGAATTTATTTATTTATTTTTAAAAAGTGAAAACTTATTTTCTTACCTACCCCCTTTGGAACAACCTATGATTATTAATTAATCATTATTTGAAAAGTTAGACCACGTTTTATAGCATGTGGACACCATATGATATACTAATACTTATCATTTTATAATATGGTCAATTTATCATATAGTAATTACATTTAAAATGATCCAATTTTGAAGGTGGCAATTACATACATGGAATGGACTTTGAATTCATGAGAGTATGAGACCACATGCCAAATTAAATAAGATAAAGTGAAAATGTATATTAATTAATATAATTTAGAAACAAAAATGTATATATGCAAATTATAGTTTTATTGATCTAATGTAAAAATAGAGTATATAGTAACTTTTTTACTATTAATCAAAATTATCGTAAGCTCCTTTAAAGGGTTAAGGGCAAAAAAGAGGTTCGTTCATTTCTACTGTTGTAAGCAATATTATTCTAAGAATCTACATGAGATAAGTAATTACTTAATTTCAAATAGTGCAGTAGTAAAATTTGACATTTTTTTCCATTACCTATATTATCGAAGAAAGGTGATAAAACGTCTCATCTATTAAGACTAAGTGAGGGGGTGGGGTGGGGGCAGGGATTAAGAAACGTAAGGAGGTTCATTTGAATTCCTCTTCGCTTCGTTGTGCATAAATGTATATAATTTGATTTTTTTAACTTCTTTATGTATTTATTTCCTTATATTGGCTTGGTCTTATATTTAACACACTCCATATTTACAAGAATATATTTATTGATGAAATTCAAGAAACAAATAATGAAACACCTCTATCACTTATTGTTTGGTTGAGAAAAATGTGATTTTTTTTCTAGTTTTAACCAAGAAATATCTCTTGTTATCACGCTATTTAAATATTGACCATAGCTATATATTTAGAAATCTAGTAGTACATACTTTAAAGATTCTTAAATGAATGATTAATGAAGAATTGAAGAGGGACTTTAATGATTAATCAACAATGTTTTTTGGGTCAAACAACTTTAATTTAATCAATTTTTTTTTATGGGAAAACAACTTTAATTAAACAAGTAGCATGCATTACATGGGCATTATAATTAATGTCACATGTATATCCACCTCAAAGTTTCACAATAATTCAACTAAGAAATTGTAGAAAATATATATTATAATAAGCTTAGCAGTCGGTCAATTGGTACGCGGGATAAAATAAGATTTTACATTTTATATGAAGTAGTAATTTCATCTTTTTAATAGTATAAATAAAAGGATAAAATAATTCTGAGATTAACTAATATTTTAAGTCAATTATGAGATAAAGTTAATATTAAATTTTTTATTTTGAAATGGAAAAAATGATAAATATACTCCTGAAATCAAATCGTAAATGGTATGCAGATACCTTCCATTATACTTTTGGGGCATTGGTGCCCCTGCCGTCCAAAAACTAGAGCATATATACCCTTTATACTAACTGACATACACGTGTCATAATTTTATCCACCGACCCGACATTTATAAAATATCAGATCAACGGATAAGATTGCGCCATGTGTCTCTATTTAGTCTTCCGTTAGACTGAATGCTCTAGTTTTTGGACGGCAGGGGCACCAATGTCCCAAAAGTATTATGGAGGGTATCTGCATATATATCATTTACAATAATTCGGAGGTATATTTATCCCTTTTCCCTTTTGAAATTGATATTCTTTCTTATCTTACATACCAAACTACTTTTTACTAAATTATTTTTTAATATTTTGTATTTTCTGACTCTTTTTTTTTGTTGGGTGTGGGGTGGGGCTGGCGTGGGGGTTCATCTAGTCTCCAATATTCATATTAAAGCTCCAATTAAATTCAAATTGCTTACTTCATGATTGAGATGAAAGAGGTTTTTGGAATATATCTGCAGGTTCAGCGTATTCAAGTTGGTCAATATTTTGGCAGAAATATTCCATTTAGTTCAGTTTATTATTGAATATATATTATGTTGATTTTTTTGCTTTCTGTCTGCAGCAGCAAATTTTAAAATTTCAAGGTTATAGTAATTAAATAGAAATATAGAATTGTTTCACAGTTCAATGTGTGTAATTTGATTTAAGAAAAAAGTAACTCTCTCCGTTCACTTTTTCTAGCCATATTTGACATTTTAAAAGTCAATTTTTATAAATTTTGATTAATATTTTAAAATATTTATTTTTGTAAAAATTACATAAATTTCATAGTGCTAAGAGCTAATTACATTTTATCCTTATTCTTTCTCCAATTACAAAAATTTCTTAAAATTATAGAATTTCGGATACATCAGGAAACATGCGGATACATAGCTCACAGATTGTAAATGATACTTTACTTAATGCGAGGGATTTATCCTAGAGGGGATAGGGATATACACCAGAGGAGATTTTTGTTATTTTTTTAAATGGTAGAAATTTTAGAGTTTATGATATGATAAGATGTATTTATGTATTTTTTTTCCATATTTGTTACCAAATTAATATAAAAAGGATTGAAATTAGTATCGTTTTCAAATATCTAAATTTAAAATTTATAAAATATTGAATTACTATAATTTAATTTAGCTCCAAAAAATCAGTTAAATTAACTCCCGTAAAGTAAAATGTAATAATTAAAAACAATTTTTTTCTTATTTAAATTAGGTAGGAAGGCTTAACATTTAAAATTAATTAGAATTTTATCTTATATAAATCATTTCTTGTTTGACCTATGTAACATAAGGTCAAGTTTGGGTTTTTGGAATTGGAGCAGTAAGAATTGGTGAGTCAAAGTTTTAAGACAAATTGATTGAATTTTTAATTAATTTACTCCTCAAATAGAACAAAAGAAAACCACCTTAGAGATTAGGGTTCGAATTCAATTATTAAAAAAAACAAAAAAAAATCACTATCAATGAATATGATATAACGATGAAATTGTATCTTTTTTAATCAATACGTATATCGAATATCAAATGAGAAAAATGAAATCCGTTTCCCATTCATAAAGTTAATTTGGTTACATTAGACTACTATAGAAAACTTATCAATCAGTTACTTGATTCATGCATTTATTGAATATTAATTACTATATTTTTATATTTCTTGACATGTAAATTAAAACACATATAAGTCAATTTTGTCTTTTTCACCTATACCTACTTCAATTTCTTTTATATTTTAATAAAACAATATTGACAATTAATAAAAACGTGCATACACTGTATAAGAACTCTTCTTTTGATATCCAATAATAGCTATAAATAATCATCGACTTTTGAAAAAGAATAGAAGAATGCAGAGGCGGAGCTAGGTGGAGGTTCTTGGATTCGAACGAATTCAGTAACTTTTTCGTAGACCTGTATTTTTACTGGAAAATTAAATAAATATATATGTCTATTAACTTGTGAATCCGGTTCGATGGTAAAGAAGTGATTGTGAAACGCTAGAGTTGTGGCTTCGAACCCCTCTTAATCCGAATCACGATCTGTTTTAAAACCCCCAAACTCTTAATCCTGACTTCACCTCTAGAAGAATGCAGGGGCAAAGCCAAGAGAAAACAAGATGTTCGTTTGATAGAAAATTATATTGTATCCATTGAAAAGTCGATCTTGTTATAGAATACATACAAATGTACAAACATATGATCCATTATGTGATATTTTTGTTTTTTGTATCGTCACTATCATTCGATGTGCACCATGTAAATTTAGTCATAGCGATTACTCTTAAATCACATATGAGTGTAAATTTATTCATAGCGATTACTCTTAAATCACAGATGAAATGTAATATGTTCTAGACAAATTTGAGATAATGAACTCGATTGAGAAGAGGTTAACATGGAATCATTACATGATTATAAAACTATTACTATTATAACTATTTTTTTTGTGGTTATAAAACTTATGAAAAAAATATTAAGTAAAAGCATAAATTAAGTTCTTACCAAATTTAGTTAGAGAGACTAAAAACGTTTTCTGTCCCATCAAAGAAAAAAAAACTCCTTTTTTTTTTCTTAACTTAAAGTGAGATTTTCTATTTTAGTCAAAATAATTAAATAAGAATAAACAATCTAACAAATTTAGAGTTCACAACAAATTTTAAATTGATAATAATAAACTATGAAGAAACATAATATTGATAATCAATATGAGTATAAATTTGTTTGTTCTCTTGATTCTTCTCTCTTTCATGATATGATGGATGTTAGTAAATAGCATATTTAATATTGATCAACATAAAATGATTTTGGAAACCTTCTTGACATATTCAATTATCAAGAAGAATTCAGTCATATCTTGATCTCTTAATGAATATCTCCAAAATTTATGAAATATTTGAGATATATGATTTCTTTGCGAATAACCAAAAATTTATAGGATATTTAAGATCTTCTTTAAGAAAATATAATATCGTTTATAGAATAGCCTTCAAAAATTATAACTGATATCCAATATATTTTATAAAATTCTAATTAGAATTGAACACATCTAATAATTCGTCTCATTTTTAGATAGAGATTCATTTTTCTTGCAAATCTGTCCATATATTTTATATATATAGTAAACGTATTCAATCTCAATTTGAATACCTTAATGAATATTCCACATACATCCAATTCAGAAATTGCCACGAAATTGCTATTTTCTTATATTTATTATTTTTTGCTGTTTTTGTACTTATTACAATAAATAAAACACAATATGTAGGCCACTATTTAAATGTGTGGTCATAAGTTGCAAAAAACTACATCCAATTTTTGACTGGTCAATAATTGAATTATTAGGTTACAAACATATACTTTCGGTCTCAATTTATGTGATATATTTTATTTTTCGAAAGTCAAATAATTTGAGTTTGATCGAGAATTTGTGATGAAATTTTCAATTTTTTAAAAATAAAATTTATATATTTGTAAACTACGTAAAAATTACTATAAGTCCAGTAATTGACAATTTCAAAATATTAAATAGATATATAAAAAAAAATTAAGGTAAAAAATAGTCTTGTTTAAATTTCGAAATCCGAAATGTGTTGCATAAATTGAGACAGAAAGTATCACGATCCAGATCGTCGTGATTAACACCCACACTAACCCTCCAGTGGGAGAACTATTAATACTAATTAGCTAACCAAAGAACTAGACAACTTAATCAAAATTAAGGCATTTAAAGATTCGGAAGCATGTTTAAATGAAAGAGTCAAGTAGAGTTCCCATAACTCCAAAAGATCTAACAAAACATTGCCGAAATTATTCCCTAGAACCTGAAAGTTAATATCAAAAGTCTAACAAGGAATCATAAGTCTAAAGGAAATGGGTACAACCCAATTAAACATAAGAAAATCTAAAGTTCTAGTCTAAGTCTGAATCGAAAATGGACTAAACATAACGAGAACTCATGGAAACCTGAAAGAATTGGCTCACCATTGAATTCGATTGAACACTAATCTTCTAGACAAGGTATGTCAGTAACCGCCTGAAGATGCCTTGTATTCAACAAAGAAAGAGCAAGTGCAGTATCAGTACACAATCACAGTGTACTGGTAGGTTCACGCGGCTATCCCAATAAGTGAAATACATGCAAGTAACCACAACATTATAAAACATGCATATACCAAACATAAACAATATTAGTCATAATTTCAGTATCAATGTACAATTCCACATTCCCAATAATACACATGTATGTTAAGTCAATGGTCTTCTCATGGAACGTCTATACCCAAACGGTTAGTGTACCAGTACGTGGTATCCAATCCAAGTTAGTGTGTCTGACGTGACACCCGATCCCATATATGCGCCGGAACGTGACACCCGATCCAAGTTAGTGTGTTGGAACGTAACACTCGATCCACTCAACAAGCCACAATCACAATCACAATGTACATTATCATAATCATACAATCAAGAGTTGATTCATGGCATACAATTCTTCATTTATACTCATTTACGATTAGTGTGATCAATAATATAACATTCGTATACATACATGCATTAAATCGAAGTAATTACTAACATACATCACACCAATATGGAATCGCAACCATCACCTACCTCGAACAAAGCTTGAATCCCCTAAGAAACTTGTTTTTTCTCTTTTCGAATTCTTTTCGCTTGTTCTTGGTCTACAAACAATCAATATAACGCGAGGATCAATAAACAAGACCTAATTACCCTGATCATAATCAATAATATCAACCCTAGGTCAAACCTTTGATCCCCATACCCGATTAGGGCTTTTAATTTTTCCACCATAATTCCCATATTAAAACCATCTTCCATCGATAATTACCCAAGAAACTAAGTTCTACAGATCAAAACATGGATTCAGGGAGTAAAAACCTTACCTTTGGTGCTAGAAGAGGTGGAAAACCTTCAAGAAATATCCCTGGGTTGTTCCTTAGCTCTCAAGATCGAATGTTGCAGAAAAATAACGTTTTGGGGTTTATTTCCGACTTAATTCGTGATTGGCCCGCTATGGCGGCCCCTATCCCGCCATAGCGGCTTGCACGAAACCAATGAGTCGGATTTAGAGTTTCAAACCCCCATTTCACAACACACCTTCATCCCATGACACTCAGAAAGTACCCGTTCATGCTAAGATTAGTTTTGAGAGTTCTACTCGCCCGAATTCGAGTCCGTAAAGTCATACGGGTTCCTTACCGTCTTAGCTATCTACTTATGTAATCGCATTCCATATTAAACCTCTCGTTTGTTACCAGAGCTTCCTAGACCTCACTGACTCCGATTTCATCAAAATCTGGACTAGGTTAGGAAATTTTAAGTTACTATCAAAAAGTTTTCCGACCCAAAAATTTTCCTCGTCGGCTTTTCTATAACGACGGGAACAGATCGTTACAGAGAGTATAGGATAATAACAAATTCAATATCATCATAAGCGAAGTTCAGAATAGATGATTCGTATGCAATTTTATTTTGATCTCGTGAAAATAGAAATGGTTTTTACGATAAACTTCATTCAAATAAAATATATCAAAATCAATATGAAAAAAAAAATATAATAATAAAAAGGTCATATAACAAACAATAGTAACAATAAATAATACGATAATTGAAACGATGATTCCGCATATAAACAACTACCATGTTTGTATTCAAGCATTGTCTATTTTTTCTTTATAACTATTATATATATTAATAATAGTGATAAGAAAAAACAAACAATGGTCGAATATAAACATGGTAATTTTTTATATGTGGAATCATAATTTGAGTTCAATATTATACACAACAATAATAAGAATAACATATCTGGTGAAATCCTACTAAATAGGGTTTGAAAAGAATAAAGTATATGTATACCTTATCACTACCTCGAAAAGATAGAAAGACTATTTTTGAAAGACCCTTGTCTCAAGCAGTCAAGCACATCAAATCCAAATAAAAAAGAAAAGAAAATAATGACGAAAACATTCCCATTAATAAGAAAAATAATATAAAACTTAAAATAATAATAATAATCATATCACAATACAACATCATATAATACTACGATAAACACTAACCAATCCAAATCTAGGCATGACATGGTAACACTTTACCCCTAAAGAACATAGGACAATAATGCTTGAAAAAGTTAATAGTAGTAAAGTTTTTTATATATTCAAATAAAGTGAAAAAGGTTATTAACTTTCTATAAACATCCAATTCATGATCTTTTCAAGAACCAAATAATTGTTATGAGACAAAAATACTGTGTATCACATGCTGTCAGTTTGGTTCAGTATCTCATATATTTCTTCACATTTAATTAAAAATAAATAAAAAATTAATAATAGGGAATTATTTTTTGTTTGGTTAATTAGCTTTGTGCGATGTGATGTTGTATTATTATTAATAATAATATATAGGATATTAGATGAGAAATTGGGCAGCACCACGTGGCATATATTTGTCCACTTTATATTTAAACAGATAAATGAAGATATCAAATATCGAATAAGAGAGAAGTATTGAAAACTCCTAAATTCTGCGTGAATTCTTAGTTTCATCTCCAAATTATTGACAGTTTTAAAATCACCTTTTTACTTGATTAACTGAATTTAAATATACCCCCAATCTTACAACATGAGTGAAATACATCCCTAAATTCTCGTCAAGTTTAGAGGTATTTTTAACATTATTCTCATCTTTTTATTAAGAGTCACATGCTTCTACAAGAGTTTGAGACCACTTGCTATGTCATGTGGCAGATTGAAGGTGTGTCAGGGGTTCATCTATGTTTAGTTAGTCATGTAAAACGATATTTTAATGTATCAATAATTCGAGGATGAAACTAATAATTTTTGTTAAGTTAACAAATATTTTCAATATTCTCTCTAAAAAAAAAAAAAACTTAAATCCACTTGAACTATGCAACTTAAAAATACATTCACAGACTCATTTTAGCTCAAGTTCCACCCGCACACTATATCAAAAAAATATTTTATCATTACGTTACGTTATAAGATAAATATAGGTGATTTCTTGTTAAACTATGAGAACAAGAAGGAGGTAAAGTATAGTAAGTTATTTTTTCGTTGAATGTTAAATACTAAGTCTAACCTAATATATATAACGACAACCAAATTAAATTTAAAAAATCATTAATAGTATAATTTATTTTATTAAACCATCAAAAAATATATTTTTTCTATTTTAATTTATTTGTCTGATTTTAATTTAATACAAAATTTTAAAAGATAAAAAAACTTTTTAAATTTTATTGTATTATATTAAAGAAGATACGAATAATATATTGACAAAGAATTAATTTTTTTCTGTCTATTTCATGAACTGATAAGTTGTTACATGTGCCTCCATTAATTTATGCCCCCACTCTTTGATGGGTTCGAAAGGGGTGATTAGGGCGTCATGCGGAAGCTTATAATTTGCAAATCATATGGTTGATAAATCAAATAACAAAAAACTTATACTAAAAATCAAAATATTATTATATCAAAATTAATATAAAGAAAAACATTGAAACTTTGGAGAGAATAAATCTCCCCATAAACTAAACTCTTAAACGACTACATTGTGGATTTATTGTTATTGTGTTAGAAGAAACAAACATATATTTATAGAGTCCTAAAACCTTTCCTACTAGAAAAGAACTAGTTACTCCAAAACATTTTCCTAAAAGGAAAGAATAAACAAAATATGAAAGAATATTATATTTTCCTTTCAAGAAAAGTAAAAACATTTATGGTAATGTTTTGTCTTTTCTTTAAGAAAAATAAATCTTAAATTATGGTAAGAAAATCAGGGTAAAACCCTATTAAATCTCCCATTTTGGCTGAATTTTCTTGACAAAACTTGATATGTCTTCTTCATATGCTTGATAATCTTGTTCTTCACAAAATCTTCATGTATCACTGCTGCTTACCATGATTTAAAAATTGATATGGGTTAAAAAATTGGAGCCCTGTGTTAAAAGTTATAAGCAGGGTTGAAAGTGGAGCTCATGCGTTAAAAGTAAGATGCATGAGTTAAAAGTGGAGCTCATGCATTAAAAGTAAGATGCATGAGTTAAAAGTGGAGCTCATGCGTTAAAAATGAGATGCATGAGTTAAAAGTGGAGCCCAACATTAAAAATTGTTGGGGTTGAAAGTTGGAGCCCAGGTATTAAAGCAAAGATGGGTTGAAAATTGATTTTGTTTTTAAGGATGAAGCAGCAGGATATTGTTGAAAATATATTTGAAATTTTTTTCTCCACATGTAGTAGCAAAAAAAAATCTTCATTATCATCAAATTTGTTGCAAATTAATTTGAAACCACTCGAACCTTTCTTCAATCTTTTTGAAACATTGGATCATTAAACCATGAGCTCTGATACCACTTGTTGGGCTATGAAGGGGGTGATTAAGGCGTCATGCAGAAGCTTATAATTTGCAAATCATATGGTTGATAAATCAGATAACAAAAAACTTATACTAAAAATCAAAATATTATTATATCAAAACTAATATAAAGAAAAACATTGAAACTTTAGAGAGAATAAATCTCTCCATAAACTAAACTTTTAAACGACTACATTGTGGATTTATTGTTATTGTGTTAGAAGAAACAAACCTATATTTATAGAGTCCTAAAACCTTTCTTACTAGAAAAGAACTAGCTACTCCAAAACCTTTTTCTAAAAGGAAAGAATAAACAAAATATGAAAGAATATTATATTTTCCTTTCAAGAAAAGTAAAAACATTTATGGTAATGTTTTGTCTTTTCTTTAAGAAAAAATAAATCTTAAATTATGGTAAGAAAATCAGAGCAAAACCCTAACACTCTTGACAAAAATAAATAAATATAAAGTTTCCAAACTGTTTCAGAAATAATTCTACGAATGTGTTCCGTACAGAAGAAATTTTTTAATTTTTTTTCCATTTACTTGATTAAATATTTTAGAAAGAAATATTTTTTTAAGAATATAAATTTATTAAAAATGAGGAACATGACTTTTCAAATAGAAGTAGAAAAAATAAATTGAATTAGTAACATATCATATTCATTATATACTCCATTCCTTCAACACATTTCATTTTCATCCGCACACCCTTGCCCTTTGTTCCCACCAGTGGCGAAGAGAGGGATTTGGGAAACGGTATACAAATTTTCTTCTCAATTATATTAAGAATGTTGCAAAATTGAATATACATTTATAATAATAACTCTCTTTATTTCATATTAAGGGAATTTTTGAAGTATTCAAAATAATTTCAAAGTGTAAGATGGATGTTTGAATTTTTTTTTATATTTGTTCTTTCCTTTAATGAAATTTGATATGTTTTAGGAGATAAATTACACTACTTACAAAATTATATTTATGATTTCACAAAGAACAATAGTGGGAAATGTAGTTTAAATTATTTGCTTGAATGCTTTTCTTAATAAATGTGCATTGACTCACAAATTGTTTCATAATATATTGTATTGTGTTGTATTATTTTAATGAATACAATGTTTGTATAGATTGTATCGTTCTTCGTCGTTACATGATATTACTTATCCATAATTTGAACGGTAAACCTATAATAAAAGTAGGGTACGAGGTAAAGCTACTGTGAAAATGTAGGGTAAAAAAAGAAATATAATTATTAAATATAAATAAAGATAAAATGAGAAGAAAATATTAAGGTAACAACCCGATCACACCAAATCGGTTGTTACACAAAATGAGTCTTTTCATCGTTAGAATTTAAATAACAATCAAAACAAATATTATATTTAAACTAACAATACAATACAATACAACATACAACAACCATCCAAACAAGGTGTTAAAGGTGGTTCCACCCATGATTTCCACTCCTATCGCTTTTCAACCCCAATTTTTATACTCCCCGTTTAAAAAAGAATGGTCTAGTTTTACTTGAAGAAGTTTAAGAAAAGAAAGAAGACTTCTTAATCTTGTGGTTCTAAATTAAAGTTATGTGAAATGTACCAAAATGCCCTTTAATCTTCTGGCCTTAAATATGTCACGTGGAAAGTTGAAGTTAAAGTGTGCCAAAAAAGAAAAGAGGTCATTCTATTCGAAACAGACTAAACAGGAAATTGAGTCTTTTTTTTAAACAAAAGGAATAATACATATCTAAATTATAAATTAATGTTTTTAAGCCAGTAATTTTTACTTACCTAATGAACACCAAAAAAGAAAAAAATTAAAATTAAGTAAGAAATTTATTTATTTTCCTAAAATACATTTTTAATAAAACATCAGACTCCAAAAAAAAAAAAAAAAATTAAAAATATCTTTTTAGTTCCAAAAGAATTCTCTACCATTCTTGTAATGTCCTAATATAAATATGTTGCAGCAACTTTCTTTAAGCCAAAAAAAAATTCTTGGCGTTTAAATTGTTCATTAGGGAAAAAACCCAACTTTTATTAGTTGAAAAAAATATTGAATTTTGGATTATGGCTACAAAAGGCTTTGTGATTTATCTATTAGCAGGCTTTTCTGTGGCAATTCTATCAGTTTTCTTTGTGCAGAACTTCAAAAATGGTGATTTTGAGCCAAAATTGTATCAAAGTTATAATCTTTTGCAACGGCCCGTTGGATCTGAAGACAAAGTTTGGCCGGTAAATGATGTTTCTTGTTATAATATTATCAAAGTTTTAATCTTTATTGTTATAATGTTATCAAAGTTACAATCTTTCTTGTATTTTCATTGTCATGTTTCTTTGCTTTTGTTTCATTTGCTGTATATATATATATATATGTGGAGCAAAACAGTTACCTTTAATGGTGTTTTGGTTTGTTTTTTCTTGTTTTTCATTGTAATGTGCTGTAGAGATATGGAGCAAAACAGGCGTGTTGAGTTTATCTAAAATGGTGTTTGGTTTTTTGGTTTTTTTTTTCTTGTTGTTTTTCTTTGTAATGGGCTTGTAGAGATATGGAGCAAAAAAGGGTCTTGAGTTTGCGTCAAATGGTGTTTGTTTTTATGGTTTTTCTTTGTCCATTTGTTCTCATGTGGTGTATAGATATGGAGCAAAAAGGGTCTTGAGTTTACCTCAAATGGTGTTTGTTTTTTGTTTTTATGGTTTTTCTTTGTCCATTTGTTCTCATGTGGTGTTAAGATATGGAGCAAAAAAGGTTCATGAGTTTACCTCAAATGGTGTTGTTTTTTTGGTTTTTTTCTTGAATTTAACTTAAATGGTGTTTGATTTATGATTTTCCTTGAGTTTACCTTAAATGATATTTGGTTTATGATTTTTTTCTTGTTTCTGTATTGACTTTTGTTGGTGATGGTGTGTGACAGGAATTGGAGTTTAGTTGGAGGATTGTTTTGGCAACTGTGATAGGATTTTTGGGGTCAGCTTGTGGTACTGTGGGTGGTGTTGGTGGAGGTGGCATTTTTGTTCCTATGCTTACTTTGCTTCTTGGATTTGATACCAAGTCTGCTGCTGCTATTTCCAAATGTAAGCATTTTTTTTTTCATTTTGCATTTCATATATAGATAAGAAGATTAATATCATTGGAACTTGTGCTGGTGAAATATGTTGAATTGTGCAAGCTTTAGAAATAAAGTTACTTGGATTATCACCCAATCCTTGGTAGGCAAATTACTCGATACCTGTGCTGGTGGGAACTAATAGATACCTCATGAAATTAGTTGAGGTACATCCAAATCGGTCCTGATACCACCATCAAAAAAGGGCAGCCCGGTGCACATAGCTTTTGCTATGTGCGGGGTCAGGGGAAAGGGCTGGACCACAAGGGTCTATTCTATGCAGACTTGATGGATTCATAGCTTGAACCTGTGACCTCTAGGTCACATGTCGGCAACTTTACCGGTTACACGTAGGCTCCCCTTCTCCTGATAACCACTATCATTAAAAAAGAATTACTTGGATGAGTCAAAAGTCAAAAAAAGATATAGCTGGAGCTATCTGAGATCTTATTTGTCTTTTTGCTTTTATAGTATCTTTTATTATGTTAGAAAGTTGATTTGCTTTTTTTACAGGTATGATAATGGGGGCATCAGCATCATCAGTTTGGTACAATTTGAGGGTACCACATCCATGCAGAGAAGCACCTATTCTTGATTATGATCTGGCTCTATTGTTTCAGCCCATGCTCATGTTAGGCATCACAGTTGGTGTTTCTCTCAGTGTTGTTTTCCCCTACTGGCTCATCACTGTCCTCATCATCATCCTCTTCATGGGTATAAACAATCATATCGAACTATTTTTTCGCTCACCATGATAAGTTTTATTAATGATTGCTTAAAATGTTATTGTTTGGTAATAGGGACTTCATCAAGATCATTTTTTAAGGCCATTGAGATGTGGAAAGAAGAAACAATTCTCAAGGTTAGCTCTACTTATCCAATCATTTTTCTCCCAAATGTACTTAACATATATTTGATGGTAAACTAAGTTTTTTATCTTTGTCATATTTTGGGAACTTGCAGAAATCAATGAAAGAAGTTCCAGTTAATTCACGTGGTGAACGTATGTCATCGAAAAACTAAATACCTCTCTCGTTTTTTAAACTATGTAGAAGTAACTAATGATTTGATCCTTGTTCTTTCAGTTGTTATTGATACAGTTTATGAGCCATTGGTCCCTAAGGAGGAGAAAACCGCACTTGTGAGTTAATTTACCATATCAAATGGATCAAATATATCAGTTTTCTTTCTTGGCTCCCCTTTTTAAGCTTATCTGGTTGATTTTAACTGTCTAATTCTGCTTATCTCACAGGAAATTTTCAAGTTCAACCTTAATTTGAAGAGAATTCTGGTGCTCTTTGTAGTATGGTTCGTGTTTCTGCTTCTTCAAGTGTTCAAGGCAAGTGAATTCTTGAATATACTTGTTTCTTTTTTTAATGTGCCAACATAACTTCTCCGTTAAACGTTCCTTGCTATGCACCTAATTTAACTCTTTTTTTGACATGTTTACAGAATGATCTAGTGGCTTGTTCTCCATTGTACTGGGTGCTCAACTTAATACAGGTACATGAACATCTTTCATATCAAACACTACTTTTTATAATTCTATTATCGCAAGTATTCGCTATGATTATTATGTGTGCAAATGTTTGCCTTTTTAAAAAAATGTATTTACTAATGTCGTGCTACTTTGGTACTTACAGTATCCTGTCGTGTATTTGAGTCATATCGGCTATATTATCTTTGTATGGTGAGGTTGAGTCTTATTGAATGCATTTGTGTTTTCAGTTTCCCGCAGCACTGGCGGTGTTCGGATATGAATGCGTGAAATTGTACAAGGAGAGCAAGAAGAGGAGACTAGAAGGGAACCGAGAGTCAATATGTGAGGCTGACATTCAATGGACCGCCACAAACCTTATATTTTGTGCGCTTTGTGGTATATTAGGAGGCACTGTTGGAGGATTGCTCGGATCTGGTGGTGGATTCATTCTTGGCCCTCTTCTTCTTGAGATTGGAGTTATCCCTCAGGTATGGCCATCCTCATTTTTTCATATCTCGATTAGGATCTCCTATTTTGGATACTAAAGATTCGTATAGCTGACCTCAGCTTACTTGGGATATTCAATTTGCATATTTTCCTCATTGGAATTTGATTAGGTCGAGCGGCATAGTTTTTGAGAAGTCAACACATGAACATACTTTGTTAATTAGTAACTTGTCTCTTCCTCTTTAAAAATTAGTCATTTCTTCTAAACTTTACTGCGATTTAAGTCCATTATGTGTGGTGGGGGACGTTTGAGTAGAAAATAGGAGAGGGGTTGGTAGGGGGACTTATAACTTCCAACAACTCGAGTAATGCAAAAGAGTTCATTTTCAAAATAACAATTACTTTGCTATAATTGTCATTCAAATCAGTCACTATAACATCATGTTATTGTGCTTTTATTACAGAGAAATATTGCTGTTCCAAAATTGACAAAAAAAGGACCTATTTTTTCACTTCTACAGGTAGCTAGTGCGACAGCGACATTTGTGATGATGTTCTCGTCATCTTTATCAGTTGTGGAGTTTTATCTCCTCAAGAGATTCCCAATTCCTTACGGTATATTCTTAGTCTTAATAAGTTTCTTAAGATTTCGACATAAAACTTCTGCATCGATCATTTGCAACATTATCCCTAACTAAACTCCTATTGCAGCTCTATACCTCATGAGTGTATCTATTCTTGCTGGATTTTGGGGACAATGCTTCATTAGAAAACTTATCGCGATTTTAAAGCGAGCATCAATCATTGTGTTCATACTCTCTGGTGTCATTTTCGCCAGCGCTCTAACAATGGGTAAGTCGATAAACTATTATACAAAAGTTCAAACTGCCATAAAATCTTGTAAAGCATAGAAAAGACTGAATTTCCCCCCTATCTTTTGTTAATGTGGCGATGGTTTCAGGGGTGATTGGCATAGAGAAGAGCATTCGTATGATCCACAATCACGAGTTCATGGGGTTCTTGGATTTCTGCAGCAGTCAGTAATTCTGTATTTCGACTAGAAAATTATTGGTGAACAAGAATATATACATGTAAAGAGCAGCAGCAGCAACGGCAGAATAAGAGTTGTTGGCCAATGCCTAATTGACCAACCATTTGAAGAAGTCATATTCATAACACAAAGTATAGTACATCATCGAAAAACGGGTAATTTGCTTGTGTGTTAGCTAGCGCTAACACCAGCATCAACCATTTTTCTTACATTTCCTTTTAGAGTTGTCATACAAAGTAAGATGTTAGTGTGACTATTGTCTGTGAGTTAGCTAGCGCTAACGCCAGCCATAGCCACACCTATTTTTCCATGTATTTGCTGTAAGCTTGGGTTTACTATGGTTGTGACTAAGTGTTAGCTAGCGCTAACACCAGTGCATTATTTACATTTGCTTTATTTTTGTGTTATTGAACTGGTTCTGTCTGAGGGTTAGCTAGCGCTAACGCCAACAGAATCCTCCTCCTCCACCACCACCACCACCATTTGTATTTTTACATGTTATATTGGTCACTTGATGTGGAATGAAGTTTATGATTCTTTCTACTATTTATCGTACAGTAGACCTAATATGATCCGACCCCTCTCTAGACTCTCCATAGCCCTCGTTTTATGTGTTATTTATTCATTTCTAGTTTTTAAAAGTCATTGTTGGTGACATAAGATGACTCTCTTCAATTATTCTTGCGATGAGAAGGAGTAGATGTTGTTTCATATTTGTTAATTCATTTCTAGTTTACATGTCTGCTCATAGCAATAGCTTAGTGCAATAGGCAGGAAAACATAAAATATATTTGAAGTACCTATGTAATGAAAATAATGTAATTTGCTTGTGGATTAAGGTATTGTTATTGTATTCAAAACATGTCATCACCATGTAATTTTAAAAATGAAAGGGATCTTGTGTTAATCCTGTTGTTAAGGTTTTGAGATTTTATCAAATTATAGGATCTGAAATAGAATATAATTTTAAATTTTTGGTCAGCATCACAAATATTATTAAACAAAAGGTGGCCAGTATTTTAATGCTTGTTGTCTTTTATCCCTGTGGTTTTTCATTCACCTAAAAGGACCACAATTATTCTAATATAATAATATCACATGAGAATGAGGTAAAGGTGATGCTTGCTTGTTTCCCCTCTAAACCCTCCAATCATGCGTATTTGTTTTGAAGCACGACTAATCAGATTTGTAACTTTTGAAGATAAATGTGATTTCACTCTTAAATCTCATCAAATTTAAGATCTTTAACTAAAGATAGATGAATACTTAACAATTATCATCCTACTACAACTTTTGATAGTACAATTGACGTTGTCTTTTTTTTTTTTTTTTTTTTATCACATGGTGTTCGAAACTCACTTTGGGGATAACAACTCATATGAAAGGTCACTCAATTTACAAGTTTTACAATCAAGATTTTTTTATTAAGGATGAGTTTTTATTTACCAATCTACCTAGAAATTGAGAGTCTATTGAAAACAGACTCTTTATCTCCACGAGATAGAAGTAAGATTTGCATACAACATTTTCTTCCCAAACTTTATTTGTGGGATTACCCTTGGTATATAGTCGTTGAGTATTTATTGCCTCACACACTACAAATTCTGGTGGTACAATAATTGCTTCATTTTTTTTTATATGATATTTGATATCTGCAACTATATGTTATATGAATTCACATAAAAAAAGTTCTATTTTATAGAATAAAATACTCTCTATCAAAGATAACTCTATTTTTAAGGCTCGAACTCAAATCCTCTGATTAAAAATAAAGAAATATCTACGAACCATCACAAGACTAATTTGGTGGTGCAATAATTGCTTTGTCCTTTGATAACAACTTGTATAACGTGAAACATCACATGTGCCATTCGTCGTCCATCGTCTTATTTGGGACAACTCATTATCATTTAATGATGAAACTATCGGAGATTGACGTAAATAAATATTTAATTTTAACCTTCGTTAATCAATAAATAAGTATTCTAATTTTGAAAGTGCACATCTAAACATCGAATTAGCCTGCTTACATCACATTTTCTTTTGAGATATCGTCCATCCTCAAATCCTATATAAACGTGAAATACTTTGTTCATCCAACTGATAGAGAAAATTAATTTGGGATAACCATTTTCATTTTTTGGCAAGTCTCTTTTCTTCTATTTTGTTCTTTGTTTTCCCACTTGTGTAGAGCAAGTGGAAGGAATTTATTTAGAAAAAAAATTAGTAATTTATGTGATAATTGAACACACACATATATATGGACCATGAGATTCATTAATTAATGCAATATTGACATATGAACAAAAAGATTCCTCTAGAAAAATGACATTTTCAACTTTGTTGCTTAAAGTGGGTTCCAAGATTAATAATGTTCTAATTAACTAATTAAGTACCCCTTGACTTGACATCATGTTGTTAAGTGCCAATTAGTTCTAATTAATAACCACAAGTCATGATGATTATAATTATAATTTTGGCTTAATTACTTGTAGTTCAACAGCTATGCTTCCAATTGGTTCACATATTTTTTTATTATTATTCAAATTATATATAATTTGTCAATGAAAGTAATGGGAGTTTAATCTGTTGTTCTATTCTAATTAACTAATTAAGTACCCCTTGACTTGACATCATGTTGTTAAGTGCCAATTAGTTCTAATTAATAACCACAAGTCATGGTGATTATAATTATAATTTTGGCTTAATTACTTGTAGTTCAACAACTATGCTTCCAATTGGTTCACATATTTTTTTTTTTTATTATTCAAATTATATATAATTTGTCAATGAAAGTAATGGGAGTTTAATCTGTTGTTCTATTTTTCTACTTAACTTATCACCATCAATATGTTTAAACACAATTCGAAGCCGATTAGGTTGACTATCAATTATTCCCTTTTTTAACTTGAACAATTATATGATGATACTTTAAGTATGAAAAAAAGAAGAACAACTGATAAATTAAATCTGAAATTTGCAAAAAAAGTAACAATTCAGATATAATTTTGACCTCTTTAATCTACTAGAGTATTATGTATCTTCAACCTCTACTTTAAATTAGAATTAGGCTTTAACTGATACCAATAGATTTCAAATCAATGCAAGGCTTGAACAGACAGGAAGAGAGGCCTAAGGAAGAATTTCTTTTAACATAAAATCGCGCAACCAGATAGGTGTGAACTGAATAAATGGTGCAAGCAAGAAAACAGAACAGCTGTGAACAAATATACTTTATATTAAAATGCTCGCAATAAGCATTGTATCGAAATCATTTATGAATTTTATGTAAACATAGCAAGGATTCAAGAGCTAAGTGTGCTATAGTTGTCTCCTTACCTGTACATGGTCCAATGAATTGATAAATTGCTTTCAGCTTTAAGAAATGGTCTGGACTGCGAAAATCTGCAGTGTCCTTTGCATGCTTGTTCTGGAGCAGCTCACATATTTGGTCCCCGCGGACACCTTTTCACTCGCACATTCACCTAATAGTATCCTTAAGGTAGAACCATGGCATTCGTTCAACGACAAGATGATTGAATAGCAGAAGTGCCACATAGTAGTAGAAACTCGAAGAGACACACAAAGAGGGGACTCACTTATATTGGTCCCCCCACACACACCTACCTTTTTCACTTTAACATTTACCTTGTAACATCTTCATTGTGAAGCCATGGAGTTCATTCAATGAGAAGATGATTGCATAGTGCAAGTGCAACTTAGTAGTAGAAACTTGGAGAGACAAGAAAGAGAAGAGACTCTTTTATTGTACCTGATAACTCTAGGATGACTAGTAGGTCCCTTGTTTTTGGCAAGAAGAGTTACATGGTTCCCTATGCTAATGAATCGTAGAGCACGCTGTCAAACATCATCTTGGAGAAAGATGATGTAAAGGGCATGTTCATACTATGGTATATAGATTGGACAGCTATTTGAGACGAAGTGGTTAAAACCTATGTTTGTTTGAACTCTCCAAAATGGTTGTCGTGTCTGTGTTGGATTCTCCAGAAATGCACTACTTTTGAGGGATCCAACATGCACCCATTGACAATCTTGAAGAGTCCGAGCAACATAAGTTAAAACTTGAAACTGCCAAGTATCAGAATTTGACTGAGTAACTTCTGAAATTTTTCATGTTCTTGTTGA